>OOFC01051159.1:0-20999 GCA_900323345.1 Pseudochromis fuscus
TATAAAAATTAATCGACGGAAATTCAAGAGTCGATGCGTCATATTATTGTTTTTGTCATTGGTAAAATCAAATACCAGCCAGGAAAAAGTCATCTGTACTTGCAGTTTCCTACAGGAACTGGTGGGGGCAGTATCGTTCCCACAATTGACATTATTCACAGAAACAGACAGGAAGAAGAAGAAGTGGAAGCACGACAGCGACAGGCGGCAGAACCAACCAATAAAGAGGGAAGATGCAAAACAGCACGGCTTTTTGATTTTTACGTTTTTTTTCAGAAGGTTAAATAGCACGTTGGTCCTCTCCATGGGAAATGTGAGTACACAAAAACCAGGACAGACAGTTGACCGACACAAAGTATTACACACACTCTGCAGGAAGGAGTCTTCACTGAAGCACTTCCTGTTTAAAATACCACATTAACGGGAAGCATACGATAGTCGGGGATTCTGGTAAATGCTAAAATGGTAAATGGAGTACATTTATATAGCGCTTTCATGACCTGAGCTAAGTCCCAAAGCGCTTTACAACGCAACTCATTCACCCATTCACACACCAATAGCTACAGAGCTGCCATGCAAGGCGCTAGCCACCATTGGGAGCAACTTAGGGTTCAGTGCCTTGCCCAAGGACACTTCGACATGTGGACAGGAGGAGCCGGGGATCAAACCCACGATCTTACGATTCAAAGGCGATCCACTCTACCAGCTGAGCCAGAGCCACCTGCTAGCATTTAAGCTAACCCGTCGCCCAGCTTGCGACCACCACCCACCCTTGTGTGAATTTTTATTGTTTGACAGTGCTATTTATTACTGCACCTTAACAAGCATTAGTTATCCAATTATTCGATTAATCAATGGAATAATCAATAGATTATTCGACTAAAATACCTGTTAGTGGCAGCCCTAAAGCAGAAATAAGACATTTTACATCAGGGTCCAAATCAGGCAGCTCCTCTAACAAACACCAGAGAATTAACCAAAAAAAAGAAGATTCATGAAGCTTCATTAGTGGTCACACTGTTTAATGACTCTGCAGTCATAACTGAAAATCATGCCCTACAGTAAATTTGATCTGTTTCAGATAAGAGCCTTTTCAAATTGATATGAATTGCAATCCATTAAGTTTGCCTGGGAACACATACTATGAGGTTTTATATCATAGGAATCTGCTTTATCTCGGTTTCTGAACTGGACTCACTCGGACTTCTGATTGAAATGGTAATAGCCGGGCCCTCGCTGTTTCTCTGTCACCGAGCAATGAGGCAGCTCAGCCTCCCCGCCCAAAAGTGACCTCTTTCAGTTAGCCTTCAAAGGGCTTCGACAGTGAAAGCCCCGACAGTCACTGCCAAGAACAGAAGAAGAGCTCACTGTCAGTCCATCACTGGCGGTGGTGACACCAAAGGAAATCCAAGGTTACACTACACTGTTTCTGCAAAGGTGTGAAAACGTGTCGCTGCAGAGGTCACAGACAGACTGTATGTATCGGGGTGTGATCTGGGTGAAGTATAGAAGAGCATGATGGAGTCAAACACATTAAATAAACAGCGATATTCTAAATATGAATAATAAATTCTTGTGTTGGCAATTTAGAGCCATTTCATATGAAAGCTTTCAGTTTCTGTTGATTAAATTGCAGCTTGCATCTGTTAAGTGCTGCTATCGTTTAGCCACCATTCAGCGTGTGCTATAATAATGGGCCTGTTTTGGGTGGTAGCTTTTGTAATGAGGCATTAACAACTGCAACGCTGTAATAGAAGGCAGAGAAAATGAGGACTGAACAAAAGCTGGGAGTGTTTTCAGCAGCATTTAGGCCAAACTAAGCTTTTTGCTTTGAGGAAGAAAAGGGGAATAGTCCACATGCTCGTCTTTCTGTCATCGCCTTCCCATTGTTTGGAAATGTCACATGGTCATAAAGTGAAGGTCAATAGTTGACTTTTAATCGCAGGAAAATTGAAAGAGCACAATGGTGGAAGTGTAGAGGTCATGGTTCACTGCTTTAAATGTCTCCAAGAGAAACATATTTAAATGGCAAAGATTGGGCCAATACATAAAGAGTGCCATGAAAAAAGTATTTGTAATATTTGACTCCCTCCTGATTCCCTGTGTGTCTCATACACAAAACAAAGGCACCCTATACTAATTCAATGATAATTTACTTATTAAAGCAGAAAGCTCATGTAAACCTAAATCTCCAAAATAAAAAACTGATGCAACAATGCCACTCGTCTTTTCTGAGATGTGCACCGCCACACAGGAAGGTTTCAGAGGATGACCTGCTCGTTTGAGGTGGTTTAAAAAATGTGTTTGTAACTTAATTTCACACCAACTCTTGTGTAATCTTATGAATTTTTGATGATAATTCAAGGATGATTGAATCTGCAAAAACAATGAAGAGAAACAGGACATTCTCTCAAAGTTTGTGTTGTGAAATACAAAATATATAATTATTAAGGCTGTCAAAATAGCGTATGATGCTCATGGCGCATTTACACTGGTACCTACTCGCTTCGCTTCACCTCGGGATCAGCCCCCCTTCGGTTGCATTTACATTGCAGAGGATAGTCCCTCCTCCGTGTAGCTGGCCGTCATTCGTGACGTCATCTTTTATGCGATTCTTTTGTTTCTCGCCGCGCCGTCCAGCTCCCGCTGAATTTTCTCCTCAGTGACTAATGACAGAAAGGTTTGCACCTCATCCTGAGTCCATGGGGCAGGATTTCTGCACGGTTTGCCGAAGATTTAAAAATGGCGTGTTTGTGGAAACATTTTACTGTTGCGCAGTGATGATGCAACGACGCACTGACGATTCCAACCAATAAGATTTTAGTACCTGCTCCGACCTGACCAGGTACTTTGTTTGGAACCGCAGGAGAGGAGGTACGAAAAGTTGTACCAGGTACCAAGTTCCAGGTACTTTTTTGCGCCAAAACCGAAGCAAAGCGCCATAAGTTAACAACCAAGCTCATCAAACAACACTGGAGGAGGAGTTCAGACACCAGCAAATATCATTATGCGCGATTGATTTTGATTAATTCATTACAAAGCCTGTAATTAATCTGATTGTTTGTTTTTAATCGATAGACAGCACTAAGAATTATACAAGATACATGCCATCAATGAAATACATTTAAAAAAAAATGTGTGTGTGTTGTACATAGCTAATAAACTGATGAACCTATGTTACTGACAGATAAAGACAATAACCAGTATTCCCCTGGTGTGTGGAGGGAGACTCATGATTCAGTTTTATGGATGATTCCAACAGGATTGTAAAAAACTGATTTTTCCTGCTAACTGGCTCCTGCCACAGTTTGTAGATTCACATTACAACGCCCCAGGAGATTAGACTTAAGTAGTCCTTTCCCTAATGGACTGATTTTTACTGAGAACCTGATTCAGTCAAACACAGTGCTTGGCGTCAACCAAACAGCTGAATCACCAGCTGAATACTAAACAGTCAGACCCATGAGTAGACAGTCTGTCAGGCACAAACACCGACAGAGACGTGTGACTGAACCTATCACATGCTGGCATCTTTGTGTGTAAAAAGATGTTTGGCGGTAAAATAACCTCGTAAGTAACAGACACACGTTCCCTTTAGGAACCTCAAGACATTAACATTTGACTTTTGTGAATAAAGTGAACTTCCTGACACTGGCAACAAGTTATGAACTGAGACAGAAGCTCAGCGAACAAACAAAGAAATTATTACAATTGATCTGGTTTGTTATTTTATTTCCTATCATCTACAGCAACTAGTAAACAAAATGTCTGTCCAGGCATCTGATCTCCAACAAACTGTTTCTTATTGTAGACATTATCATTCTGCATGTGTGTTTGATCAAAATCGAACCCAAAGAGCAGGAATAAGTCTGTTTTTAGTTTGTACCTACTACTCCTTCCTTTTCTTCCTCTGCAGCTCATAGACACAGAGATGATGTTTCACTGCACATTACACTCTGAGCATTGATGGAGCATTAATTACATTTGTGTAATTTATTTTTCCTCTGTGGGTCGTATCAGTAACAATTACAGTCCGTGAACCACTGTTGAAGACTATTGAAATGAATGACAACTTATCTTTTCTCTGCTGAATCGTGACTCCCGTACCAAGGTTACAATAAAAAAAATAATATGTCAGGAGGGAAGAACCAGCCCAACACGTTTATTTTCAGCACCGACAACCAGTGGTGGACAAAGTACTCAACTTCAGTACTTCAGTCAAAGTACTGATACTCATGGTCAAATCAAAGTTATTGGTCAAAATGTTACTCAAGTTAAAGTACTCAAAAGTACATGCATTTAAAAATACTTAACTATTCAAAAGTACAAAGTAAAAGTACATTTTCTAATATCAGTACATTGCTGTATTGTTCTCAGTGCCCGAGTCAATCCCCGACTAACGTCTGCTTCCTGTTAATGTGGTATTTTAAGCTGAAAGGGCTTCGATGAAAAGAAAACTCCTTCCTGCAGAGTGTGCATAATACTTTGTTGGTTGACTGTTTGGTCTTGGTTTTTGTTTTCAAATTTCCCATCGAGAGGCTAACATGCTGTATAGCGTTTTTTTAAAAACGTAAACCGACAAAACCGTGCTGTTTCCTGTCTTCCCTCTTTTTTGTTCGCTTCGCTGCCAGTCACTTCCTGCCCATTTGCGCATGCGCGACAGTAACTCTACCTGGACAAACTGCCTGAAACACACTGCCAGCATAGACTGTATATAAAGTAAGTAACGACACACTTTCAGGGAATGTAGTGGAGTCCAAAGTACAATATTTGCCTTTGAAATGTAGCAGAGTGAAAGTAAAAGTTTCCAAAAAAACAAATACTCAAGTAAAGTACAAATACTGAAAAAATGTACTTAGGTACTCAAGTAAATGTACTCCGTTACTGTCCACCAGTGGTTACTGTTGTGTAGTGGACTCACTCCGTCCTCTCAGACTACCAAAAACTAGAATCTGCTTAGTGGACAGTTATGAGGTGTGTTGTGTCCAGTCTTGTTTCAGCAAGTTGTTAAGTGTGTACCCGGCTCAGTCATTGTTGTGTCTGTCAGAAGTTCATAATAACCTGGAGAAGCTCAGTGGGACAGAGGCTGAATGGACTGCTTCTGGTTTATACTGAATGAAGAGAGAAGATGAAGCCTGGGGTAGACAGAGGAGGACTTTGCGGTGCACAACGAATGCTGATCAGACAGGTGAGTACAACACCAGCTCACTGATATACCTCACTGTGTTGCCCTGCAGCGTTATCTTGCCTGTGTGTGTGTGTGTGAGAGAGCTACATGGTGTGTATAAACTGTGCAGCTCTGTTCTTGCTGTGTGTTTGTCGGCTGCAACCAGGGTATATACTGTTTGTTTTTTTTACATCTCTGTGTTGTCTGGCTTAGTGAGGCTTGATCTTGCTTATATTGCACTGGCTATTTGCACCTGCGGCGGTATCACTCTTGATTTGTCCATCAGTCTCGTTTGATTGCTCGAGTTTTGTTGTCTTTTCATTGTAAATGCTTGTGGAGCAGGAGCGTGTGCAGTGGTGCTTGAGAGTTTGTGAACAGTTTCTGAATTTTTCTACCTTTCTGAATAAGTACAACACAAAGCATCATGAGAATTTCACACAAGCTAAAAGGTAGATACAGTAAATTTAATTGGGCATAGTGTATATGTTATCTAGTACCGTTAGCTAGCTAGCTATTATGTGGGTGTGTTTCAATGGTTCAATCGAATTGTTCCAAAAGTTTTGTCCCACCTACATATCCTGTTTTTGTCAGAAATGCGTCAAGATACGAAAGTTAGATTCTCTAGAAATGCTATTTCATTTGGACTTTCACTAAGAGAAATTAGAATTACAATCAATTGGTTGACAATCAGGTGTGAATTGTGAACTTGTTTCATTTAGAGCAGGGGTCCCCAACCATTTTTGCACCAAGGACCGGTTTAATGTAAGCAATATTTTTGCGGACCAGCCTTCAAAATGTGGCAGATAAATACAGCAAATATAAAATAACACGACCGGCATAAAATACACCGAGTGTATCACTGGGATACAGAGCAACTAGCATAAACCAACTTACTGTAATTTGCGCTAGTGACGTGATTCCAATTGATTCTGAAAGCCGACAAGTGGAGTGTTTCGTATATATTACATACATTATGGCAGCAATGCAATGGAATGGAGTCATGCCGTGCCGTGCAGCATTCCGTACATATTACCTACATTACGGTAGTGTACGGAAGCTCCGCTTGTCGGCTTTCAGAATCAGCTGGAATCACGTCGTAGCACAAATGGCTGAGGAATTACGGTGATTTGATTGACACATGTCACTTCCTGTCAGCAGCTAAAGGTTCAGGGTAAAAGGGTTAAGTTGGCCTTTTCCCCTTTGCAAAGAAGCTCACCGTAGACGTTTTTTTTTTTTTTACTCATTTTGGCTAGTTTGCGGGCTTATTTTTTTGGGTAACATATCTGATGCGTCGTATCATGTGACGAAGGCAAGCGTATTGACATGTCAAGAGGCACAGACGAAAGTTAAGTCGGAGAGAATCCAGTTATTTTTCAAAATAAAATGTCTTTCAGACTCTAATAGTCAATACAACGGAAATGATATAAATTATTTATTCTTTCTGTGCGGCCTGGTAACAAATGCCTAATGGATCGGTGATTGGGGACCACTGATTTAAAGAACAAAAATCTATCAAAGTCTGATCTCCACAGCACATGTTTGTGGAATTGCATCATGATGCGAACAAAGGACATTTCTGGGGTCTTCAGACAAAAAGCTGTTGATGCTCATCGGGCTGGAAAATGGTTACAAAACCATCTCTAACTGTACAAGTGCAGGAAATTCAAAACCATTGTTACTCTGGTTGAACAAAGAAGATCACTGTGCCAGTGGAAGGCGTGTGATAGCCAGGTCAGCGTAACTTCGAAGCAACAAAAGGCCTCTCTGGTGTTGATGAATGTTAATGCTCCTGAATCCTGCATCAGCAGAACACTGAGCAACAATACTGTGCACGTCTGGGTCGCAAGGAGAAAAACCACTGCTCTTCAAAACCATCAAGGCTGGAATTATGCATGGGCCTACTTTGCTGCATCTGAGCTTTTTGGCTTTTCACACTTGTGTAGTTTGTGTATTTATGTAGATATTAAGACATTTTTAATGGTTTCACAAACTTCCAAGCACTACTGTATGTAAGCAACAAATGTTAGTCAAGAGAGAGGAATTAAAGGAACTGATCGTGGCTTTTTGATGCGTTTCTCACCGTGAAATTGTGTCATGATCTAGTGTATTGGATTTTACAGCAGTTTTATTATTTGAAAATATAAATTAAATATATTGTTTAATACAAATAATGAGAGTGGAGTGAATGAGCCTCCAATCCACCTGGAATCATTGGAGACCAGAGCTGTCAATCAAACTAGTGTTGTAGTCCTCAAGATCGGTCTGAGTAACGGTCTTGAGACCACTTTTTAAGGGTCTCGGTCTCGTCTCAGAATCAAAGGCATTTTTACTTGGTCTTGTCTCGGTCTCGGACAGGGTGGACTCTGTTTTTTTTATCAAGACCGGTCAAGACCAGTCCAGCACTACTGTGATAAGTGAGAAAAGTAGATTTTAGCTTCTGCCTTCCTGGTGCCATTTGGTCTTTGTGACACCCAGAGTGACATGTCCCCTGTCCACAGAGAGAGGATGAAGACGACTAAAGACGCTAGGAAAATTAGTTTTTGTTGCTGTTGCATTTATGTAACAGCAAACTTAATTTAAAAAAAGATACTGGTCATTTGTTTCTGTTTTGTTGTGATTTTTCTTTGATTTATTCGGTCTCTGTCTTGTCTCGGCCTCGACCTCTAAATGTCTTGGTCTTGATACTCTCTAGTCTCGATAATGTCTTGGTCTCTGTTGGTACGGTCTTGACTACAACACTACTAACCACACCCCTAAATCTTCCTCTTTTTGAAGACTGATATCAAGTTTGACTGACATCAGAATGAATATTTCAGGATAGAAAATGACAGATTTTTTAGCTGAAGTAAATTGGAGCTTTTTAGAGCCAGCATCTAGTGGGATCTAGTGGTATTACTCTTTTTTACACCTCTGCATTGGCCTCATTTTTGAGACCTGACTGCTTCGTCCATATCTATACAGTCTACGATAATGACTCACCCTCTCCTCCCACTCCTCAATAGCTCCTCCCTCTTTTCCAAATATGGTCACTTCTGGATCCAAAACCCCAACATCCAACAACTTCTGGCTTCAAAATGCAACTCCACAGATAAATTAGTGACATCACAGCGGCCAGGCCCCTCTTTTATATCCAGTCTATAGTCCTGCCCCAGGTGTTTATGTATTTTCCCAGTTTGACTTTTCAACAAATCTTCAGAGACATTCATAACCAACTTTCTCACGATCTTACAGTTATCTAACAACTATTACATTATCACCATCATCATCGAGCTGGTAATGTGCAATCCAATTACCTGGGCCCACACAGCGCCATGGGTAAATTTGTACACTCCACCGAGGCAATTACCAAGTGTCATCATTACGGAGTTCATCTCGTGCTGAGCACACACTCCGTCAGTAAACCAGAACAAAGGCTCGCTTTGACGTGTAAGCGATGGCGGCGTGGAAGAGGAGTTGTGTGTGTGTGTTGTGTTTCTCTTTGACAGGCCGGTATGTGACCAGCACCGGCTGAAAGGGACTGTTTAATTCAACTCCTACTACCATCACGGTCAACAGCACCGGGACGCAGTCTTTCAGCACCATTACACACACTAATGGAACTGCATGTAATATATCCTCCCTACGCAAACCTTTCTCTCTCCTCCGCACGCCATCTCCAACACAGAATTATCACTCCACCCTCGCTCCCCCTCTTTCACCTGCCTCACTGAGCCTCCCTCCCCCTCCCTCCCTTCCCGTCACTCGTCTCCAGGTCTCTCTGTCTCTTTGCCGGAGAAAAACGCCCACCTACTGTAGTTCCACTCGAGTGCTGAGTGGGAGACAGAGATACCGACTCCAGCCTAACTTGTTTCCATTCTTCCTGCAGTCTTTACCCGGCGCTTATCATCTCCAAGTTCAACATCAGACATTAGAGGGCTGACAAAGTGCCCGGGGTGAAACCATAAGTACAGGGTTGGAAGTTTATCTTAAGATGCACTTTAGCTCCTTCCCGGCCTCTTAACCCAGAACCACTGCTGCCAGATATTTAAAGGAGAAAAGAAAAAAAGACAGGGAAGGGATCAATATTTATACCGTGTCAGAGGTGACTGTAACATGCGAATTTTATGAGAATGATTATTTTTTAATTCTTTTAAGGCTGCACTCAGTATTTTTTTTGAAAGGATTGTTTTTCCTCTGAATTCAGCAACAAAATCTGTTGATTTTTCTCTCTACAACATGGAGGCATATTGCCATCTGATGCCCTCACTGGCAGGACATTACTATTTGATGCATAACATCAATACAGCTCGCTCATTCAGGGGTTTGTCCAACTTTAAATTCTGATCAGGATTTCATAGGAAGATAATGAAGGGACACTAGTCTGGGAGAAATATGATCTCTTGTCCTGGTTCCTGTCAGTAGTCCTAGTGGGGGAGCTGCAGGTGTCCCGTCACTCTGCACTATGGTAAAAACACACTGCATGAAACATGCCCTCAGACATTAAGTTTAGCACTAGTTTTTTATTAGGTTTAGTTTGTCTGAGGAGCATGAGGATATCTATGTGGGTTTTGGGGAGGTCATTGTGGTGGTACTACTTTTTGTTGTACACATAGAGGTTACTTTTTGTTGTAATGTATAGAGGTAACCTGTCGTGGGCTGCACCCCTTGGATAAATCTTGGTCACTCTGTTTGATGGCTGCAATGTATTTGCTGTTTTTGGAAAAAAAAAAAAAAAAATGACATGAGGTTCTGGTCTTGTTGTGTCTTAACCAGTCAACCAGCAAAACCAGGAAAACCAGGAAAACCTTACACTCCCACTGCAGCCTTATAGATCACCTTAAGACTTTAGAGTTTACGGGACATCTGACAGTAAGGACTTGTAGTACTCCAGCCTACAAGTAACCAACATATGGACAAACTTTTCAGCCTTGGTAGTTGGCTGACTGGTCACTTAAATCAAGGGGTGTGTAGCATGTTTTCATGTTGAAATGGCATCACACTGTACAGTAGATATAACATATTTGGACTAGTTTAAGACTTGTAGGACTCGGAACATTATCTTGACTTGAGGGTCAGAGTGTGAATGAGTCTGAACCACAGACTGTCTACTGGAAGTGGACTTGCATTTTAAAGCCAGGAGTTTGGCACCTAAATGTCGCCATGTTGGTTGTTTGGAACCAGAAGTGACCATATTTGAATATGAAGGGATAAGTGAGGAGGCGGGTCTGACGATTGAAGGCTAGGTCACTGTCCATTGTGTATGAGACTCGAGTTCTGGTCTGGTGTCACTCAAACGCTTTTGAAACAAAGTCAATTTGAGCCTTTTGTATTTTTTTTGGAGCCAGTATCCAGTGGCCGTTGGGATTATTGCATTTATCTGCACCTCTGCATCGGCTTTTTTTTTTTTTTTTTCTTAAGACTTGGTTGCTTTGTCCATTTTTGTACACAGTCAATGATGTGAACCTTTCCCCTCTCTCCACAGGATTTCTCCTTATTTTTTTAGAAACACTGACAGATTGTGAATGGGCTTCATAAAGTGGTGGATGGCAGTTGGTGATGATTGTAGAAGAAATCTGGTACAAACCTGAAAATAATCAGAGAGCGCAAACATCTATGAAGGTATAATCCACCTGTACTGATGCTATGGACTGAACTCTGCTGCCCTCATGTGGTGAAATAGCAACACTATCTTGTTTTGGGGGGATTTTTGTTTTCTGGACAGGATCCCACCCTCTGGGTACGACCGTATCACTTGAAAAGTTGTTGCTAACAAACCAACGCAGACAAAAACTTATCCCCCAAGGTAACCAGCACTAGGAAACATTTCTGTCTACAGCGAAAACAACCCTGTGTTTGGTTATTGTTTAATATGAGTCAACATGAAATGAAACGACAATAACAACAGGAGAATCAGGTTAAGATGTCCTCAACTGACGTAAAAGAAACTCTTTATTTAACCTTGAACCAGCCTACTGTCTGTTTGTTTCTTGTCTGGATCTTTGACAAATACAATTACACATCAGATTTAAAGCAAGCAAATCAATTTATTGTGTGCAGATACAGCATGTTTTCATAGACAGGATTGTCGTTGTTCAGTTTTGATTCAGCCATTAAAGAGAAATCTGTTTCATCTCCTAATATGATTATTGTGACAAAACTCAGACGCAGCGTAACATAACCAGTCGAGCCTGTTTTCATATCGACTGCAGCCAGAGCTCAGTGGAAATTTACTCAACAGGGTGAAATGTTTTTTTTTCTGTAGTGTAGATCAACTTGTTCACCATACACTCAACTTTGGTATTTTTAAAAACCAAAACCTTCAACTAACCCTCCCAGATTCATTCAGGGTTTATAAATAAATTAACTGTGGTGCAAAATACAAATTTTTGAAAAGATCCCCAGGCTGACTGCACAATACTGAAGGAAAAATGAACCAAAAATGTTTTATTGAGGCTAATGAACAAACGTGTTGATGAGAGGTGAGTAATAAAGGGCATAAAAATAAAAAATATTAAGCTCCAATTGCCCTGTGGGTTTAAATGTGCTTTAAACCTGGAGTTTACTGAGGACTATTGTACTGTCACATGTTGAATGTTTTTCTTAAATTAAGAGTCTTGTAATGATTTTTGACCCTGTCCAAAAAAATTGAAGGTTGCACAAAGGCAGCTGGATTTTGGGGGTTTTAAGCCCACTCCCACTCTGCTTATAATATCAAATCTTTTCCCATAAAAACAAGTCACTTGGACAGCGCCCTGCAGTGGTCATCATAACTTTAATGGGAACATGGACTGGATAAGGGTGACTGGATGGGACGTCAAAACACAAGACGTTAACACATAAGACCAATGTTTGTTGCTTTGACCCCTTCATGACCTCACCTGTGTGTTGTTGTTGTTGTGCCTAGAGATCCTATTTTTGCTGTATTTTGCTTCCCATATGCAGAAAGTAGGGGCAGTGAGATGCTTTGAGATCACATGCGGCTCTTTAATCCTCCCCCTAGTGGCTCCCTGTGGTTTTGACAAAAGATTACATGGAAACGAATATATATATTTTTTGAAGATTACAATTAAATTTTAGTTTATCATTGTTATAGTTCTATGATTGAACAGAAAAAACAAAGTAGAGAATTTTGATTTTTCTTCCAAAATACTGTGATGTCTGATCTGCTGTGAGAAATTAACGTAAAAGAAAAAAGTTACTTTTACCTCTCTGGTTTTGAGAAAATGTTTCAGAAACAGAGATCAGATCAAAGGGGTGATAACACTGTCCTTGTTGTTGTTTTGTGACAAATGATGAGTTTTAGTAAGTTGTGATTACACCAGTGATTTAAATGACCTGCAGCTGATGAGTTGTCTCCTCAGGCCAGAGGCTGATTGCTGCCTATCTGAGGAAAACAGGAGGGTTGCCTCACATTGAACTGGACATAAAGCTTTGGTTTGTTTTGTTGTTTAATTTGTGCTTTTTTGTTATGTATTATATCAGTTTTATCAAAGTAACTTTTTCCATTTCACTCCAAAAAAGGGTTGTTGCCAGTGGACTAGTCAAATTTTTTGTGTGTGTTATATTGGTAATGGTGTCCTCCAATAAACATAATAAAATATAAAGAGTTTTCTTTGTTGACGTTCAAAAAACATGATATTATAGTAACTGTTATTAAAGTTATTAAAGAACCAAACAATCAGAAACAGAGCAGCCACATATCAGGAGGAACCACTGCGGCGCTCTCCAAGGTGCTGATCCTGCTGCTGGGACTGTTCAGACAAAAACACATGAATGATGCTCGTTCATGGATCTTAGTCATGATCAAAGGTAAAATCAGACTTAATATGCTGTGTTATGTTTATTCTAAGGCTGAGAAATGTCTAGGAGCTCCAGACAGGCTCCTATGATACTAAAGGTTTCCTGGGGCTCAACGTAGCAGCTTTTGTTGTTTATTTTATTTTCAAAACTTCAGATTTTCTAGAGACATTATTCACCAAAGTAATTTCTGAGGTTTTAGACATATTTAAAACTGGGTCCAGTGGCCTAAAAAACATGGTGGTCAGACAATCACACAGACTTTACAGGACTGAGACAGACTTTACAGGAGAAAAAGTCAAAATTGAACCACACTTAGTGCTTTAGAAACTCAGAGAATAATTACACCATCAGTGACTGTTTCCTGGTCCAGCAAATGAAACCAGCCAAGTGGTTCAGTGTATCTCCTCAAATAAGAAAGTGGTGGTCGATTAAAAGTCAGGTGTTTGACAGTTGGGGAGTGCACTACACAACAAATAAACACAGGCCACCGAAATCATGCAATGAAGCTCCTGCTGCCTGTTATATAATGTTGATACCAGTCAAACATAAAGGACATTTCTGCCTCCTTGATTCAACAAATGCAACAATTCAATCCTGCTGTTGTCATCACTCTGTTTTTCTAGCCTCTGCTGCCACTGTCCTGTTGCACTCACTGTGGGTGTAACTGGTGTCTCAGCCAACTGCAGTTTGTAGAAACTTTGCTTTGTCATCCTTTAATCCTGCCTGGTGGTTGCTGCATATGGTGAGTGTGCAAATGTTTCACAAAGGGTTTCTGTCCACTGCAAAGCTGGAGGGTGTTTCATCTGAAACAGTTACAGAAAGTGTTGAGTTTGTATTAACAGGGTAATGAGGCGTTGTAGTAAAATATGACCCCTTTCTAGTTATTAAACACATACATTCAGAAGTAAAAGCCTGCTTCACATAGAGATCTGTTACCTTCTGCAGTTGAAATCAAATTTAAATTAATGAAAGCCTTGGTTATTATTTGAAAGAATATGGAATTTACTACCTGTTTTATTATTGTATGAATGTTCATGTGTTTGTGTTTTTAATTAGATAAAGTTGCTGTATTTCAAAATAAGAGCAATTCCTGCCCCTGCTACTGTTTGCAGTGGTGATGAATGACTCTTAAACAGGACCTGTTATTATTATTTACCTATTTACCTATTTCTTTGTTACCTATGTTTTCTGTTCTAAGTCCAGTTTTACAATATTGAGTGTTGATACTACACATTTTCAAAGTTTCAGATCTTTCTTCAGGTGAATGTTGCTGCTGTCTGCTTTCAGATTCTGGATCAGACTCAGACTCAGACTCAGACAGACTCACGCTGGTTTGAATTACATTATTTTGTTTGTTTTCTGTCAATCCATCAGTCTGGTTCACTCCCTGTCACTCTCCCTGATGTTAACCAATCAGGGGGGCCGAGAGAGGGCGGGTCAAACCGCTCCATTTCAGACAGACGATGAAAAGAGGGATTGCACAAATGGCCATTATAAGACAAATATGAACTTTGTGGAACTGCAATCTATGCAAAACTGCTCTAGATGAGGTCGAGACTGTGAAGCTGGAAAGTGAGCATAATATGTCCCCTTAATGCTTAGCTCATCCCGCCCCTCACTGACCCCTGCAGCACCCATACAGTCCAAACAAATCCTTGTCTTGAACTATACAACAGAAACTGTACTTTTTGAAAGCAGTTTGGGCCATAAGGGCCAATCTCAGCCTTCTGTAGAAGACAAAGCCTGGATTTAGCCTGTCCCACAACGGCTCCTGAGATCAGAGTTAATCGCCTCGAAAGCTGAGGTGGCGCCGAGTGTCGTTCCCGCTGGCCGCATGTCAGCAGGTTAACAGCACACAGTCCGAGACAACCTTAAGCCTTTGCGGGCCTACTCCAGTCTGTTTGAGGCTCGCTGGATCTCAGACTGAAGCTGTCCTGTAGCCAGAGACTGACGATGACAAATTCTCGTAGCCGAGACGAGCTGCTGACAGCGAACGGGCTTGAGGAAACTATGTTGCAGTGTTACACCAGCTCTGCTGCTTCATGGATCTCACAGATTTACTTGGCCTCTGCAGAAAGCACCATCCATATTTCAGTGTTTCTCCCTCTCCAAAATTCTGTCTTGCTGTTTTTTTGTTATTTCTGAAAAATTAGCGGCACAGGCAACAATTACGATGAACTGCTGTTCAACGTCAAGCTCCATCTGGCCCAGCAGAGTCGCATGAAACGCTGTCACCTCTCACATTTGTTTTCTCCATACAGCAGGAACTCCGCATCCCAAAAAAAAATCAGCCTTTGGGCCCCATCAGGTAGTTTAACAAAGTTGTTATGTTGCACATCTGAATCCATGTAAAAACACAGAAGCTGTGACTTCAGATCTGTCATTAAGAAGTGTCACACCGAAACCAGTGAGCAGTAAACGGAGCAAAATGCACAACTTTTAATGACTCGATGGATTGGAGCTGTGTGTATATGAGTACATGCACGCTGCACATGTGTGGGAGTCAGTTTGTCTGCACCCTGGGGACAAGGTGTTATAATGGAGTATTGATGTCGTGGAGGGGCGGGTGAGAAGAGGGCGATAATTAGATTTTGTTCTCACTCTTTCTGCGCTGCTTAGATACACAGCGTTTCTAATGAGAGTGCGCCTCTCACCAATAATTACCTCTGCATTTCCAAAAAAGCCTCCTCAGCACGGCGAATGGCGGACGTCTGACCTCGAAGGAACCCAACATTAGGCGGTCACATAATTAGGTATCATTAGAAGATCAAATGTGTCGGGGCGCGCGGATCGTAAGCGGCCGCTTAATAACCCCGGTAAACAGTCGCCACCACCGACTGCTCATTCACAGCTGCTGGTGTGTGAGAACGAACAACAGCCACAGGAAGCAGACTCTGAGGTTTTTTGTTTTTTTTTCCTGGAAGCATCTTCAGGGTGTGAGTGTTGGGTCGGATACTGTTCCTGTCTCCTTGCTCCTCTCACTGGCCGCTAATGAAATACTCCCTGCTGAGGGGCAAGTCAAGAGGCCAGACGGCACGGCAGGCATAGGAAATGATGCAGGAGACACACACACACACACACAGTCAGAGCAGGACACATACATACATTCATGCAGTTGATACAGTGTAGTTGGGAGTATAGTGGTTTGACGTCTCATCCACATCTTAGGAGTTTTTTTTGTTTGGCCCAATCCCACTAATATCTCTACTAATACTTACTGATCTTTTTTTCCCAACCTCGTCAGCTTCATGTAGAAATGGATCTGGTGCCCTCGGCTTATATTTATCAACTTTACACTTAAAGACGCCCGGTGGAGTGTTTTTGTAAATAAAATAAACTTCCTGTTTACATTCTGTGTTGCTTACTAAAACACACCGCGTGTCCCCCTGGGTCCCACAAATACCCTGAACCCATCTCGTTCCTTATAAACCGTTTGCAAAGCCGATAAAACTTTGTAAGCCGAATTGTTTATGGCCATGTTTGCTTATCATCACTTTACTTTCTTTCATTTTTCTTGATTTGCTGCATAAATCACTACATTCTCTTTCAGGTGCACATGTATTTTAAAAGTTGACGTTCTGGGTAAAGAGTGAAGTCTGACGTTGTTATTGGTGAAGGTAAAGAAGGAGAGCTGGATACACTGTCACTGGTGCCATACACTGTATATGTAGAGTAGACAAAGCTGACGTGACGCCACATGTTGGACTCACAGTCTGAAACCAGGAGTTTGGTCTTTGAATGTTGCCATGTTTTTGGAACCAGTTTCCATATTTCTGTATGAGGGGAGGAGGGAGGAAGTGGGTCTGACCTTTGAACCTGACAACACTGTCTGAATAAGAAGAGTGGACTTTAACTCATGACATCAGATTGACTTGTGGACAAAACATAATGACTGAGTATTTCATCACTGAAAATGATAATATCTGAATTGAAGTCAATTGTAGCCAGAGTTTTTTGGACCCAGCCTATAGTGTCCAACAGTGGTATTTCACTTTTTTATACTTTTGCATTAGCTTTCTTTCACTTTTGGTGCATTTACACTGGTACCTACTCGCTTCTCTTCACTTCGATTTTGGCGCATTTACACTGGCAAAAAAGTACCTGGAACTTGGTGCCTGGTACAACATTTCGTACCTCCTCTCCTGTGGTTCCAAAAAAAGTACCCGGTCAGGTCGGAGCACGTACTAAAATCTTATTGGTCGGAATCGTCACTGTGTCGTTGCGTCATCACTGCATGACACGTAATCTGTCCCCGCAAACACGTTTGCGTTTTTAGATCTTTGGCAAACCATGCAGACGTGTTTGAAATAACAACAAGAAGAGAAATGGCAGCTGTTAGAAATACTGCCCCATGGACTCAGGACAAGGTGCAAACCTTTCTGTCATTAGTCGCCAATGACAAAATTCAGCGGGAGCTGGACGGCGCGGTCAGAAACGAAAGAATCGTATAAAAGATGACGTCACGAATGACGACCAGCTACACAGAGGAAGTACTATCCTCAGCAATGTAAATGCAACCGAGGGGGGCCGATCCTGAGCGATCTGAGGTGAAGCGAAGCGAGTAGGTACCAGTGTAAATGCGCCATTTGTGTCCATTTCTCTGTCTATGCTAGTTTCCAATTTTCCCAGTGGCCACTTGTAGTATTGCACCACGATTTTCCAAGAAGCAATTTTTTTATAAATATACCAATAGTTTTAAACAAGACATCTGTAATTTACACTTTCAACTGCAAAGACAGTGGTTTTGTACTCACATTTTTAATATTTAATCCACGGAGGTTGTATATTTGTAAAATATTCCCAGTTCACACGAAGAGAAGTGATTCTACTTTTGTTAGTGCAACTTTTTAGGCTCATGCATCGGGTGACCAATTTTTAATCAAGTGAGTGAGCTCCACCTTTGACGCCTTCTCAGGGGTCATCTCCACAAGCTGGCCAATCAGAAGAGAGGGGGGGGGCTTAAAGAGAAAGAAGCTAAAAAAAAAAGGGCCTGTGTAAGATAAATGTTTTTTGAAGTGCAAACCTTGCAAAGATATGCCAGCAGACCCCCAGAATAAAAATGAAATGTGCATAATGTGTCTCTTTTAAGAGACGTTTTTAAGTTGAAGTTGTATAAAGCAGCAGCTTCCCTACTACACACAACACAATTTCAAGCAAAGTAGCATCACAGCGTGAGATGGAGAAATGACTCTAAAGGTTTTCTTAAAATTTGACTAAAATTGTAACAACTACACATTTTTTAAGAGAGACACAAACTGTTACAAATTCAAGTTAGAAATGTTTATTGCTGAGTTGTTTGGTGTCATCTCTGGTTAACAAAAGATTAAATACTTCATAAACACAAATTAATGCTAGACTCAAGTGCATGTGGTTCCTAACAAGAATATTCATTTTTCAGCCTAGAATAAAATGTAATTATTATTTTTTTTCCTAACTTATTTCTTAATTGATTATCACATCCATTTCCAGAATAAATGCTTTCAAACCACAACCTTGGGTATGCAGTGTCTCTGCAGATCTGCTTTGTCTAATTGGATTTCATTGTCTCTGAAAGTGTCTTCTGTGACAGAACTTACTTCAAGGTTGTGTTTTGTCTCCCTGTAACAGTGTCTATTTTTAACCATCACACAATGACACACTGTGGTGCAAATTCATTAGCAGGCAAAATAACAATCGAAAGGGACTGGTGGGTAGTCGAGATCCTGTTTAGATCTGTATAGTATATCTTCACACACACACACTTATAAACACACACACTCACACACATGAATTACCGCAAACCACCAAGCTGGCCTTTTTCTCCATTACCCTCCTCAGAGACCCCATTCACACAAGTTGGAGATGATTTTGATCTCGACCAGGATGCACTGAACCAGCAAAACCACTCTTCACATTTTTGGTCCCATGACACACACACACACACACACACACACACACACACACGATGGTCTTATTCCTTCTGCTTGAGATGGCTCGTGGAGATCAGCACCATTTTCTCTCCCTCCACACCTGGTCAGCTCTCAGGATTGGTTCAAACAGGGGTCACACAACAGCATATTAATGGTGGTTTATAGACACAGAGTATGTATTGGAAAATAACTCTCTGAAAATATAGCACCAGGTGTTATGTTGTCGGGCTGAGCGACGCTGCGACCCCAACACAGCACAGGCTCTAGAGAAAACACTCGGTGATATGACAAGTTTTCAAAGTGGATTCAACAATTTCCTTCATTACGCCAGTTTCCCGACATTAGCGAATAAGAAAGAAAACAGGAGTTGAAGTATTTAGAGTGTCGTTTCTGTTTCCCATCTTGGTGGACTGACGGCAGTGGGAGAGTAATAAAGCACCTTTACACTTCATTGCCTCATAAATCCTAATACATTTCATAAATGAACTGCCGCACCCGCCGCTCTCTTACTTAGCTCCCCGTGTTCATTTGGCTGTGTGACTGCAGACAGATTAATTTACCAATGCCCCTGGGCCAGTACCGCACCGCCACTGGGACCCATTTCAAACGAGCCGGAGTCACCGTTACAGGATTACAAGCGCCTCCATTTCCATCACCGCGAATCAAATGTTGCTTGGCTTTAAGAGGGGGGGTTCAGAGCCCGCATGTATATCTGCGTATGTATGTGTGTGTGTGTGGTAGTTCTTTAGGAGTGGGTGGATGATGATGGCGTGCCTCGGGGACTGGTTCGCCACCCTGTTTGATCACTGCAAGCGTGAGCTCCGCCTCTTTTTGTACCGTGAACTCAAGTGATCATCGATTTGAGCGCGAGCCGGATGCGAATCACCTCAGGGGGGCAACACGAGGGAGTACCGAAGGAGTTTGGGGATTTTTAGTTTACGAGAAAGTTGGAGTGTATCACATGTCACAGTGAGTTTCTGTGTGGTTATTCTTTTTCAGCAGGAAGGACGACGACAATACACTTCCTACAAACTGTAAAGGATTTTTTCCCGAGCCACGAGGACACTTGTCGATACAAACGCTCAAGGCTTGATCATCAAAACGGTCTCGATGTTGAGCGGCAGCGGGGGCCAATCAGTGTGAATCTGCTGCTTTTCTTCTCCTAATATAAAGACATGTTTTCTCTCATCCAGGGGGCTTCGATGGCAGGGAGACATTTGTGTTTCGGCCTTGCTTTTGTGAGTCATCACGATGAATGATGAGGACTTGGCAACGCTGGCACAGGCATAACACGCTAGATTTGCCGTGGAAATGTGCCGTGGCAAACCCTCAAAGAGACATCAAGGTCTTTTGCATCCAAGTGGAGGCAGGGAGAGAGATGGGAGAAGTGGGGGTGGTTTTGGGACAGGAAGGTGTGTGTTGGAGCAATATTTGTGGTGGTGCTTTTTTGGAACACATGATCAAGTGGTGGTTTGTACATACAGGCTTATGTATTTATATGCACAGACACCCGTGCACGCTGCCATGTATTACATGACTTGATTTCCTGCATTTTACGACAGCTATAACCTTTTTTTTTGGCTGTAAAAATGGGGATAAAACTTTTTTTGATACGTATTTTTGGAAACATGGTCTAAGCTTTAAGACTCCTCCCTGGTGGACGACTACCTCAGAGGTGTTTCCATCACTTTTTAAAATAAACTTGTGTATGGTTTGTTACAACAGTGATGTCCCAGTAATCCTGGTGGTAAATCTGGACGGGAAAGGCAGAGCTAGCTTCCACCTCGTGTCAAATAGCAGGGAGGTTCAGCTTCCTAATGTTTCTGGGACGGCAGATGTCACGAAAGTAATTTTTTTGGTGGCTGGATGTTGATATAATGTAATTTAGTCAATTAGAGTTGTAGACAGTAAAAAGCATTTTGGTTTTTGGAGCCAGAAGTGACCAAATTTGAACATGGAGGAGGGAGGAGGTAAGTCTGAGCCTTGAAACCTGAAAGCGCTGTCAATCAAACTAACCACAGCCCTAAATCTTCCTCTCCTCTCAGCCTAATATCTCCGTAGTAATGAAATGATTTTCAGATGGATCACCTGTCAATCAGACTAGCCCCGCCCCTAACTCCTCCCACCAGATCTCTGAGAAGAGT
>OOFC01051159.1:26078-38462 GCA_900323345.1 Pseudochromis fuscus
GAGGGGAGAGGAAAAAGATGCTGATGCTCTTTAACTCCCCTCCACATTGCCATTGGCAACAAGACCTCCGTCGGCGCATTGACAGATGCATGGTAATGAATCCCGCTTTAGGTGAAACCCGTCGCCGCCTTACTCTCGCACATTCACAATCTGTCCCTCTCTCTTTTTGTCTCACTTTCTTTCCCCCCGTCACATACCTATCTCTCCATCCTTATCACCACAAGACTTCATGAATTTAAGGGTTCACACAATTCATAGAGAAAGACATTTTCTCACACACCTCGACTGGTATCTATCCACACAGATGGTTGAAATATTTTTATTCTCGCCGTGTTTTGAGATATCACCGGCACAATGGATGCGAACGAAACCTTATTTTTAGTGTTTGCTGTATTGAAAAATGACAGTTGGATGATTTTCTATGGGAGAAATAAACTAATAACACAGTGCTGTGTGAGTTATGTACTTCCAGATATTCAGAAAGTGTGGTTCCTCAGTCTGATTAACACCTCGTCAATCGAGGAGAAAAGCTTCTTTGAAAATTAAGCTTGAATAAGAATCATCGTGTTATATTAATTTTTATTTCTTATTATACTCCAGTACTTAATACTGAGGCTTAAGTTGCACTCAAGAACCTGAAGAATCGTGAGGGAAGAACTGAAGGCTAAAAGCTGTGGAGATCTGACTTGATGAGTCACGAATATTAAAAAAAACCCTTTCAAAACTTGAAGTAGCTTGTTATAAACCTTTTTACACATGACTGTAGCTTTGTGAGTTACACATCAGCTGCTTGATAGAGGGGTTAATGAGATAAATATTGTCAATATATGTGATCAGACATACTGGCTTTTTTGAAAACAAGATTATTCTGACTTGAATACAGTTTTTAGGAAGCTTGTATGTGTAATCTTTATGCATACTACTTGCATAGCTAGCTAAATAGAGCGTATATAGAAATGGATGACACAATTGGGTCTCAAAAATGAGGTCAATACAGGAATGCAAAAATGCAATACCACTGATGGCCACTAGATGCAGGCTCCAATTGGTTTATTTAAAAAAACCATCATGTTCCATCCTGAAATACATGTTTCCCATAACTCATTATGATGTCTTCTTCTTCTTCAGTGATCTCTTGGTCCATCTGAAAATCATTTCATTTGGACAGTGTCCTCAGGTATATATCTCCCGATGTCCTTCATATTCAAATATGGTCACTTCTGGCTCCAAACAACCAACATGGAGATGTTCAAATGCTAAATTCCTGCCTTCACAATGTCTCAAACCAGTGGTTGAGGTCAGGTTAGCTTGGCTCATTCATACAGTTTTTGCAGTTAGCTTGGTCATAACAGTTACACTTTTTCTGCTCTTTTCTTTTGTGCATAGCATTTTAACAGTGTATTGAGGAAGGAAATGGCAGTGCTTTGAGCTAACAAGCTTGCTAACAGTTCTACCAAAAGTGAATGGTGTCAAATGGCTAATAAACAATAGTTTTGGCAACTCTGATCCTGCGGCCCCTGGTATTGGTCAACAGTGCTAATTAGCATCACAGCATTTACACAGCATTGTTTTCAAATGGATCTTATCATGTGAATTCTACTGGAATTAACTGATTTAACCTCTGGTGAATCAAAGCCTAACAAGAGCCAATTTTTGTGCAAATGCTCTGAATTTGGAGCATGGATTATTCAAAATTAACATGAATAAATCATTTATTTTGAAATAAGAATCATTAGTTGGTGAAAGTATAACAGGAACCTTAACCCCACTGGAGCGTAGCCTGAAATCTCTGCAACAGACATCTGCTGGAACCTGGCTAAACAAACATTTTAAACTATCTGCATGACTAGATACAACTAGGGGTAAGTGGGAAAAAACATGTTTTGTACGTTACGTAAACTGACCCTGCGAGTATTAACCCAGATCCTGTTAGCAAGAGAAGGCAGAGAGCAGGAGCCGAGCCGAGGGAGGAGAGAGCATGTGAGAAAAGGGAGAGTCTTGCTTGTCTGATCTATTGGTCACTTCATCTTCTAACTGGTTTTCCCTCGCTGTGCACTTCGTTTGTCACTGCCAACGCGGGCTCACGTCTCACTTTCCTGAAGAATTGCGTGCGCGGGCGTGTGCTCGCCGCTCGCCGAGACAGAGACAGATGGGCCGACTCCCGACGGTTACATGTGTTTGCTTTCCGTCAGAACGCTCTGCCAAGAGGTCCGGACCCGCACGCCTCTGAGGGGAATGCTCTCTCAAAGTGGCTGCCGGGTTGCTAGTTCAAAACCCCGGCCTGCTGTTTCCCTGAAACTGGCGTGCAGAGGTAACGGCGGCGGCTCACGGACGAGGTTAGGAAAGTGACACACTGTTTTTGCACTATAATTCTTTTACATAACATACCTGTTGGCCTTTTGCTAATCCTAGCAGCCTAGCTTAACCATCATCCCCGTCACCTGTCCATCAAAAATCACACAGTGACCTCAATGAGTCAGAAGGCAGTGACATCCTTGAAAAGTGCTTTGAAATTCTTGTGTAACAGTTGTGCGAGCAGAACTTTACGTCCCAGTTTGGACGATGACATTTGTCTGATTTTTTTCCCCCCTCTCTGGCATCAGCAGAGGATTTATGATGAACAAAGAGAGCGAACGCTGGATAAAGAGCCGCACTGGCCTGCAGAGCCACCGTCCAGAGGGGGAAATACTTGTGTTTGATGGGAGTTTTGTTCTAAGCCCCGCGGCCGGCGCTGGCTTTAACATCTGCTCCTGTCACACTCGGGGACGAGGTGCACAAGAACGCTGTGTTATGGTACGGCCCACTACACACACATACACAAACGGTCAAAGACATAAAGGCCCCAAATTCACCACAGATCAGCATAAAGAAACCAAAAACAAAGTGGTAAAACACACACTCATCGCTTCCTCTGAAATGTTACTCTGACCTTGGAAGCCGATGATGTAACCAGTGATGCAGACTGTAAATAAAAGCGTGCTCAAACACCTGACTCACTATCACTTTACAGAATAACAGCATGACAGACTACAAATGGAGCTCGTACAAAGCAAAGGCTCGACTACCTTGAGATCGCTTCAGTGCATCCTTCAGATGAACAGGAAAGAGAGACTGATAGATGCTCAAAGTCAGATCTGAGACGATACCCAACCTGTCGGGAAAGATAGAAATTAAAAAAGGCTATTTTTGTTCTCTTTGCCATATGGGATGTGAAAACCACTTTAAAGCTGGGTGTCTTTGCTCCGACAGAACGTCATTACTCCCAGCTTACATCTGGACACTTCACTGAGCCGATAAGTGTGAAATGTTGTAAATTCAGTTATCTTGCATGTCTTTGCGTCAGCTCAGACGGATGTCGTTTGGTGGAGTTAGGCCCAAGCTGGAGCGTTCGTGTTTGAGAGGAAAGACAAATGTTCAAACACAAGGGCCTACACTCAATTCAATTACTGTAATACAGAGGATGAATCACATCAAAATCGATGATGTATGAGTGTGACTAAAAGCTTTCTTTTGGTGTGTCTCCGAGTTTGCAAGAGCAAACTTCTTCAGGAAGTCGCCATCACCTTTTCATCAGTTTAGCTCACAGATTGTATAGACCAGGGGTGTCCAATCCTGGTCTTCGAGGGCCGCTATCCAGCATGTTTTAGATGTGTCCCTCTTCCAACACACCTGATTCAGATGTTCAGCTCATCATCAAGCTCTGCAGAAGCATGATAATGATCCTGGTCATTTGAATCAGGTGTGTTGGAAGAGGGACACATCTAAAACATGCAGGATAGCGGCCCTCGAGGACCAGGATTGCCCACCTCTGGTATATACAATAGATGAAGCTAACATCACCCGTTGGTTTGTGGACCCTGGAGTTTGGTGTTTGAGCATCATGTTGGCTGTTTGAAGCCAGAAGTGACCATATTTGGCTGAAGGCAGGAGTGAGGTGGGTCTGACCCTTGAACCCGGGGACACTGCTCAGTGTGTATGAGACCAGAGTTCAGTTTTAACTGGAGACCCAGACTGATCAAACTAACCACGCCCCAACATCTTCCTCTTTGATGAAATGATTTTCAGTTGGACTCACTGGCAAGAACAGTTTACTTTAAATCTAAATCTCTTTATTTTTTTCACATCCACATTACAACATCCAGTAAAATTTGTCCTAAATTAGGTTTCAGTGTCTTGTCAGGACACTTCGACATGTGGACAAGCGGAGCTGGGGATTGAACCCTAAACCTTACGATTCGTGGACAACCCGTTCTACCAGTTGAGTATTTCAGGTTCATGTTTAAAATTAGCCATTTTTGACCTGAAGTAAAGTGGAGTCATTGGGTTTTTTTTTCGAGTCAGTGTCTAGTGATGGGCGGCATGGTGGTGCAGTGGTTAGCACTTGTGCCTCACAGCAAGAAGGATTGGGGTTTGGGGTTCGAATCTCGGCTCGGGCCTTTCTGTGTGGAGTTTGCATGTCCTCCCTGTGCATGGTGGGTTTTCTCTGGGTACTCCGGCTTCTTCCCTCAGTCCAAAGACATGCTTGTTAGGTGAATTGATCAAACTAAATTGACCATAGGTGTGAGTGGGAGCGTGAATGGTTGTTTGTCTATGTGTTAGCCCTGTGATAGGCTGGCAACCTGTCCAGGGTGTACCCCGCCTCCTGCCCGATGACAGCTGGGATAGGCTCCAGCAGACCCCTGTGACCCTAGTGTGGAAAAGCAGGTAGAAAAAATGACTGACTGACTGACTGACTGTCTAGTGGTGATCTGTGGTATTGCACTTTTTTGCACTTCTGTACTGGCATCACTTTTCAGACCCGGTTGCTTCGTCCATTTCTATACATTGTCTATGGTTTAGCCCAAACACACACACACACACACACTCAACAGCCTCAGTGTGTGGACTGAGCTGCAGTTTGATTCACCATGTGTGCATCATCGTGTGTCGCTCTCCAACGAAAAAAAACAAAACAAAAACGAATCCTCTCATTGTTGTGTGATGGCGTTATGCAAACGAGAAGTCTTCTACCTGTACTGAACAAATAACGCCACGAACAGGAAAACAGCGGGACAGATGGTAGCGTTGACGACGTCTCAGTAAACAGGAAGCGGAGATGGATCGGTTGCCAGGGTGTAAACAAGCAGGTGGGCAGCGGATTTAATCATTCCTAGGACTCTCTTTGTGTGCATTTCCGTATCTGTCAATTAAGCGAGCGAGAGCCGTTCGAATCCTGCAAGGTGAGCAAATGAGTACAACCTGGGTAAAGGTGGTTTCCGTGGCAACCGCTGCACTTTAAAGCCCCCCCCCCCTTTGCTGTACCTATTTCACCTTTGCCTGCGGTGATGGTTTCCACACTGCGCCGACAAAAAAGATTTCCTGCTAAGTGGTAACAAAGAACTGCAGGGAAGAAACTTGATGCATGGGAGGAGAGCGGCGGAGATGACAGCACTGACAAGCTCGTCCTGTGAATGAAGCGCCTTCATGGCTTCACGTGCCAGGCTGGGAGAGAGGGAGGAGGCGGGAAACAACAACAAAAAAAAAAGGAGAGCGTGTGACAGGGAGATCCATCAGAGGATGCAATAACAGGCTCGTCAGCAGTCGTGTTCGAGTCACAAAAACACACCCATCCATTTATCGCGACAACTGATTATATGGTTATTTTAACTGCTCTGCTCTGAAGGCAAAAATCAATGCAAACATGCTAAAGGTTTCACCGGTGGTGTAAACCGAAAATGTCCCCCCTGGGTGACCGAGCACAGCTTTGGAAAATCTCTCATACTCCACTTGGCTGAAATATAACTCGCTATTTTCTCAATTCCTGGACCTGTACGTCATCTGTCAGCTGTTGTGTATGTGGGGTGTGTTCAAGCGTGCATGTGTGTGTGTGTGCATGCAGATGGTGATCCAGCCAATTAGAAAAGGAGAGGGGAAGGGGAGCCATTAGTGTGCAATTACCTCTGATTGCTGCAACATTGTTTTGGTGAGCTGCAGCGCTCTGTGAAATGACCAAATGCTGCGTCGCAGGCCTCCTGCTCTCGACCCTCGGTGATGGCGGCGGCTGCTCCTCTCGTCCAGCCGGGTGCAGCCAGAGGAGACCCCAAGACGTTGTATACATCTGCCGTCGTCACTGTGTTTCTCCTCTGCTGTTGATCTCTTCCTCACCTCTTTGCTTTTCCTGTGCTGTTCCTCTTGCTCAATATTCGCCTGATCCAATCTCGTCGCCTCTCTGTTTCTCTCCCGATGTGTCTACTTTTTCACTTAACTCTGCTTCAGCAAGTCTATTTTTTCCCCGGCTGCCTATTTCACTTACTCGTTACCTCTCTGACTCAGAGTCTTTCTAGGCTTTGTCTCATGAGTGCTGCTTCCCATCCTGGCCTTCTTTGAATGTTTCTCTCTTTCCAACTTCTTCTCACTTCTTTAAGTCAGTCTTGCCATTAGTAAATGCTTATTTTTTAACCATTGCTTTTTTTAGGACAAAAACAAAACAAAAACACCTGCAAAGTGTCACTGGGGTTAATCAAACACTTTTTAAAGAGCTTGTTTATTCTTGTTTTCTAGGTAACTAAATTAAGAGTAACTTTAGTCTTTGCACTCATGTGGCCCCAGCATGCTAATGGTGCTTCTCCACTGCAAGGTATCAGCTCGTCTCACCTTGGTAGCATTTCCATTACAGAGGATAGTACCGTCTAGTACAGGGGTTTTCAGTTTATGCCATAGAGGGCCGAGACACTGCAGGTCTTCTGTCCACCCATCTCTCCAGCAGCTGATTTCACTGATGAGCTCCTTCCCTCAAACTGAAGGAGGTGCTGATCATTAAAATCACCTGCTTTAGAGACCAACTGGGAAGAAAAACCTGCAGGGTCTCGGCCCTCCATGGCACGAGTTTGACAGCCCTGGTGTAGATGGTCGATATGTGACGGAGAAGAACGTGAATGAAGTACTCTCCAGAATAACCGTTGTGGTGTCACAGAAGGTAGTTTGAAGATGTCTTCAGGAGATAAATCAGTTGTTTTAACTTGTCTGTCAGCTGTTAGCTCTGGATCTCCGCTGACTTTTTTATAAACATAATTTTAACATCGGACTAAAACATTGTCATTGTGCTTTAGATCCTATTAAGAAACTTGTTATTCTGACTATAGCCATGCAGACTGTGTTGTGGGTACAAATATTTGTGTTCTGTACAGTAAATACAGAATGCAGTGACGACACAATGATGCAGTGACAATTCTGATCAATAATATTTTTGTACCTGCTAGTACCTGCTCAACCATTTCTTTTGGAACCACAGGGAAGCAGGTACTAGAAAAGGTGGTACCAGGTACCAGGTACCTTTTTCTAATGGAAAACCCAATCAAGCAGAGTTGAGTAAAGTCGAGCTGGAACCATGTAGTGAAAAACCACCATAATATATTCTGCTCCCCAATCACATTTCTGCTTCGAGCCGTTCGTGATCCCACAGTAAATAAAATATTTTCAAACTCTGTTCAGTGCTGCCTCAGATTTTAACATTTCATATTCAGTTTTTATGATGTGGGAATAAAACAAACCTTGTTACTTATGTAAAAAGGTGATGTATGAGTCAACAGTAGAGGAGCAGTCAACACAGGGTGGGTAATGTTTGCATATACACTGCTCTGGGCAAAAAAGTCATTACCTGGATAAAACTAACCAAATAGATAAGATCATTCCAATGGCTAATTACTGCAGGGATTGACAATAATAATAATAACAATGGTTTGGATTTATATAACGCTTTTTTCTGGAAGTCCAGACCCAAAGCACTTACAAAGACCATTATTCATTCACACCCAGTCATACTGGTGGCGGTAAGCTAAGTTAGCCACAGCTGCCCTGGGGCAGACTGACGAAGGCGTGGCTGCCAATTTGTGCCTACGGCCCCTCTGACCACCACCAAACTATTCATTCAACATTCATGATTCATGTGATTTAATACAAACTGATGAAGTGAGC
Organism: Pseudochromis fuscus; assembly: GCA_900323345.1. NCBI lineage: Eukaryota > Metazoa > Chordata > Actinopteri > Pseudochromidae > Pseudochromis > Pseudochromis fuscus. The sequence goes on from OOFC01051159.1 coordinate 34,032, forward strand.
AGCTTCTCATTTCTTAAAAGACAATGTCTGAAGACAGATGCTGTGGTTGTAGAAAAGTTGTTACTCTCTTTCAGAAGGGTCAAGTTAATGGCTGCAGAAAGAAAACAACTGAGGAGATGCTGAAACTAAAACTGGTTAAAAACTGTCTGACGCATCATTAAAATCTGGTGGTGGATGATGGTGAACCATCATTTTCTAGGAAGAAATGTAGTTGGAAACAAAACTTGAATGAGCACTTAAACAATTAGTGAAATCAGATTAAAATCAGTAGAGCTCATGCGTGTGTTTAATAGTGAAAGTCAGAGCATTTCCACAGCTGCAGCCTTAAGAAAACACTTGTCAGCGAGGCTCTTTGGAAAAAGGCTAGAGAGCATAAAAATTAGACTCTGGAACGATGGAAAAAGGTCAAGTAGTCTGTTGAGTCCAGATTGACACTGTTCCAGAGTGATGGGAGCATCAGGGTAAGAGGAGAGGCAGCTGAAGGGTTGTAACCATCATGCCTAGTGCTGACAGTACAAACCTGGAGGGGTGGTGTTTTGATCTGGGGGTGTTTCATGTGGTCAGGTCCAGGTTCAACAACATTGAATGAGGTCAGCTGACCCTGAATACACTGAGAGATCAGGTTTTTCTATCAGTGATTTTTTTCTTCCTTGATGTAATGGGTATAGTCCAAGATGACAATGCCAGGATTCATGAAAGAGTGGTTCAGGGAGCAGGAGACAACATTTTCACACATGGCTTGGCCACCACAGAGTCCAGACTTTAACCCCATTGAGAATCTGTGGGATGTGCTGGCAAAGACTTTACACAACAGTCCAACTTTCCCATCATCATTACAAGATCTTGGTAAAAAATAATACATTTTGACATTGCATAAGCTTGTCAAAAAGATGCTAAAATCAAAGCTAAAGGCGGTCCAATGAAACAGCTCTCTCTTGTTGCTTTGACGACCTCATGAGTAAAAACTTTCTTAAAACTCCAACTTCAGGAGTTGCTACATGTTTGCTGACATTTTCAGAAATGACAAAGGCCACTGAAGGTAATTTTTCAGCTGCTGGAAGGAATTATTATGCAAGTTTCATGTTTTACAAAATGTTAATATTCCCAAAAGCCTTTTGGTTTCATTATGCCTCTGGTTTTCTTACATTGCATTCCCCACTCATCAGATTGCTAAACTGTTAGCATCAGTGGCTTCTACATGCCCAAAGTAACGTTAAACGGTGATGCTCAGTAACTATTGTTTAGGTCAAGCACTTCAAGCAGAAAGCGATCTTTTGGCGTCCATGTCGCTGTTGCCAAGCAGCAGTCTTCAAGACTTACGACTAATGCTAACAATTTAATATCAACGCTTTTGTGGGCATGACCTCTGATTTTATGAGGCTTCCTGATTCTGATTTTATCAAAACAATAGTTTGACATCATGACAGATGCGCTGTCTAGCTGAGAGCGATTGCAATCACTCTTACTCCATAATCCTCCATCTTTGCATTACGCTAAGCTACAACCAGGAGATTGTTAGCTTAGCATGGCTTCAACTGAATGTACCAACAACTGCAACTTTTGGAAGCCATTGCTGTCGTACAGTTTGATTTTTGCAATAAGACATAAGTTTCCCCTTTAACAGAGGTGGTTGTTAAGCTAGCTGTTAGTTTGCTGCTATCAGTTTAAGCTAGGTGAAGCGACACTGAGCTAATATAAGAGTGTCCTAGCTGTAGTTTCATATTTAACATCCAGAGATAAAAGTAACATCAATCCTTGACACTATCTCTCAACTAAAAATTGAACAATTAAATCCGTATTTCTCAAATGTGCATCAAAGCTATTTGTGTTGCTAGCATTGCTTTATCAAATTGTGGGGCCATACATATTGATACGTACTGAATGGTACAAGAGCAAGAGATACACACCCCTACAGCACCTGAAGACACCTGATCTGCACATGAAGGCGAGATGTGCTCGGCCATTTATACTCTCATTTGTAAAATCTGGTCATCGGCTAAAAGATTGCATTTATCACTGCAATGGCTCGGATCAATAGTACTCTTGTGAGGCGAGAGGTTAGCCAGCAAGGCCACGGTATGATAAATTGGAGAAATATATGAAAGTACAGAAAGTGTTATTGGAAAAAAGAAAGATTAATATCCACAGGGGTGTAATTTGACTGGTTCTGTTATATTCAAAAGGATTATTTTTTTAATACTTATTGAGAGCGTGAGAACATTTTCTATCCGAGACATCTTCAAAAATTCATAGTTATGTTTAAATCTGAGTGTAATCTTGGTGGCTGTTCAGGGAGGTGCAGGGATATCAGAGATTTGACTGTACCTCTGAGGGTGTGTGTCAGGGTTCGGCAGAGGCACAGATCCTTTGACAGAACAAGAGTTGAGGACGACGGGGAGCCTCAGCACTGGGGTAAATTTAGGATGCTCAACAAGAAGCTGCCTTCCTGCTTTCTCTATTCACTGCCTCTATTTCTGTCTCCCCCCCAACTCTTCTTCTTGTCTTTTTCTTTTTTTTTTTATCACACACTCCATATCTCCATCATACCAGGTCCCCTTCTGTCTCCTTCAGAGTCGGTTGCTTCTCGGCGGGGTGGGAGTAAAGTGTTGATTGGTACCATGCTGGCAAATGGCGGGAGATTGGAGGTAGCCCGCTGATGCGAGCTCATGTTGAGCCCACACCCCCTTTCGGCCTGGTCTGACAGGAACAAAAGAGACGAGGCGATGGCAGGGGGCTGGCGGACCAAAATAAAAACAAAATGAAAGGCCACTGAGTGAGAGAGGCACTTTCAGCTCTTCTGTATTGATGCTTCAGCTTCAAATAGACGCAGCTTTGTTTTTTTAGCTTGACTTGTCAGCTTTTTTTTTTTTTTTCACCCCCATGACTACAGGCTGGTCAGGCCCAAACTGTTATTCTGTTGCTTTTGACTGATGCATTGGATTGCAATTACAGTGTTTTTCCATCAGCGTTTCGAAAGTTGAAAGGAAACTTCCTTTGGATGTTTTCAAAATTTCTTCAGGCAGCTTAGCCTTTTATTGTCCAGCTGGGGAGGTAGCATGGCCCTGAGGAAGAACCCAGACACAGCAGCATGAGGTGAAACAAAAAGAGCACAGGTGTTTCTACAGAGGTGAGATATGGCTGAGTGGTTTGAGTCTGAAGATGCTTTGATCGGATATAAATGGACGATTTTGGATAATGTGTATCATCAAAGCATTCAAAGCAGCTTTTACTGTGAAAGGATCATGGACTTTGCATTTAGAGTTCTCTCACTCAGCTAACTCTAAAAAATATTAGTTTCTGTGCAGAGTTTCACAGTCTTGTTGGTGTATGTACCACTCCTTATCATTGAAATTTCAGTTTAATTTCAGTTTATTTTATGTATTTGATCAGGGGCAATGCGCAAAAGACGTTGATCTAAAAAAGAAAATATGCCATGTGCCAGATTGTAACAAACATACTAATTTCCACCTGCAGTCCCTGGACAGGTTGATGTTATTATAAAATACACAAGATTAAAAAACAAAACAAAAAGTTCATACATATCTCGCAATCATTCTTTCAATCACACCTTTCAATAAAATGTCCATGCAACCACATCCACAGCATTCACTCCACAGTCATTCAGTGAGCACAGGTCTGTTGTGACAATAACTACTGTTTGCTCTGGTGTGTAAAAGTACTATCATTTGAACATGATATAATGTCATTTGGATGAGTTTTGAATGACTCACAACTTTATAAGAAAATGATGACTGACCAAATGAGGTTCTGCATTAAATGTTGCCTGTATTAACATACAGAATACTTACAAGGCAAGAACATATCTTAATGACTTCCTGTTTCATTTGCTGCCAGAGCGTGAAGACATGATGGGAATCTAGTGGCGCATTTACACTGGTACCTATTCGCTTCCTTTCGCCTCGGATCGCTCAGGATCGGCCCCCCTCGGTTACATTTACATTACCGAGGATAGTCCTTCCTCCGTGTAGCTGGCCGTCATTCGTGACGTCATCTTTTATGCGAATTTTTCCTTTCTGACCGCCCTGTCCAGCTCCCACTGAATTTTCTCATCGGCGACTAATGACAGAAAGGTTTGCACCTCGTCCTGAGTTGATGGAGCAGGATTTCTAACAGATGCCATTTCTCTTCTTGTTGTTATTTCAAACATGTCTACACGGTTTGCTGAAGATTTAAAAATGGCGTGTTTGCGGGAGACAGATTACGTGCCGCGCAGTGATGACGCAACGACGCAGTGACGATTTTGACCAATAAGATTTTAGTACCTGCTCCGACCTGACCGGGTACTTTTTTTGGAACCGGAGGAGAGGAGGTACGAAAAGTTGTACCAGGTACCAAGTTCCAGGTACTTTTTTGCCAGTGTAAATGCACCAAACCCGAACCAACCTTCCGACTTCTGACCTTCTTCTGATT
>OOFC01051162.1:0-18154 GCA_900323345.1 Pseudochromis fuscus
CCACAGTTTTCACAGACCTCAATAATTACGATTGTCAACAGTGTTCAAGTTTCACTGTTTGTTTCTGAGCTGTGCTGGTTTGTGGACTCTCTGTTTTGAAGGGCGGGTTCACGAGAAGGATTTAAGACGCTTTGTTGTGTTTTTATGGATGGTGGATTTAAAGGATCCTCTTGGTCTACTGTGCTTAAACCTTCATCTTAAGGCCGCTGGTTACATTTCAACTCTCATTTAAGAAAACAAGTGTTCAAAGAGGAGCAGACTGAGTCCTAAGCACCACAGAGAGTGTTGTACCTGGGACCGGTGCAGCGCTCTGCTTCTCAGGCTTCACCCCGACTGATGTTTGCCATAAAGAGGGGGCCTCTCGCCTGCTGCCCTGTGAGGTCACAGCACCTGTTCTTGGTAATTGCTGGCAGGTGACGTAAAGGCCTCCACTTGTTTTCCATGGTGTAAGGTGGAGGTCCCCCGGCTCCATCTGACAGGGAGGCTGGAAACTCCTGTTGCTTGTTTGCAGCAAATAACAGAGTCTGACTCAATTGTTCTGCTCCGCCTGCTTCATGTGAGGGAAATGAAGCTCGGCCCACCTGCTTTCTGATGTGAAGACATTTTTCCTTTCAGCCTTTGTGTGTTGGATGTGCGTAGATTTTTATAGATTTGGTTTAGTAAGTTTAAACTACCGTATTTTTCTGACTATAAGTCGCAGTTTTTTTCATAGTTTGGCCGGGGGTGCAACTTATACTCCGGAGCGACTTATATGTGAAGTTTGTGACACTTGTTAGCATGTTCTTTATGCTATACAGTTATCTGAATAACTGTTAAAATGCTACGTTAGCATACCAGGCACGTTCTTCGTGGTTTATGCGTCATGTAACGTTAGCTGAATCTGTTACGTTAGCATACTGTAACCTATTCAGCCTGTTCTATTTTTTTTATTTCAAATTGCCTTTCAAGATGAAATGTCTGTTCTTGGTGTTGGGTTTTTTCAAATAAATTTCCCCTAAAAAATGCGACTTATACTCTGGAGCGACTTATATGTGAAGTTTGTGACACTTGTTAGCATGTTCTTTATGCTATACAGTTATCTGAATAACTGTTAATATGCTACGTTAGCATACCAGGCACGTTCTTCGTGGTTTATGCGTCATGTAACGTTAGCTGAATCTGTTACGTTAGCATACTGTAACCTATTCAGCCTGTTCTCTATTTTTTTATTTCAAATTGCCTTTCAAGATGAAATGTCTGTTCTTGGTGTTGGGTTTTTTCAAATAAATTTCCCCTAAAAAATGCGACTTATACTCCGGAGCGACTTATAGTCCGGAAATTATGGTAATTTTCTTTTTTTTACTTTATTTACTTTATACTTTATTTGTGTTTTGTTTTTGGTTTTTTTTGCACACTTACAAAGCACTTCCCTCATGCTATTATCCAGGTTATATACATATTTTTCATTGTAATACCACAGACTGTATATAAGACCTGGACAGAGTTACGTACTTTGAAGGCAGGAGTTACACTTCAAAATCAGGAAGCTTTAGGGGCGGGGTTACTTTGATTGACAGCTCTGGTCTCCAGTGATTTTCAGCTGGTTTGGAGGCTCCTTCCCAGTGAACTCCAGTCTTACACACTGGGCAGTGACCTCAGGTTCAGGGTCAGACCTGCACCCCTCTCCTCCCTTCACACCCAAATCCAAGCTCCTGCAGGTGATGTCATGGTGACAACATCCACCTCTTATACAAAGTGGGTGGATGAAACATAATTAGTAAGCACTGAAATGTACAATAAAAGTAACTTTGTAGCAGTCAGCTGTGTAATCAGCTGACACTTCAACACCTCTGGAAACTGCAGGTCTGTTATTTCTTCAACAGTTTAATAAGAGACTGTATATGAGATATGGATGTGGACATATGCTGTCAGATAACAGCTCAGAAAACACTCCCACAGAGTGACATGAAAAACTGAAATCATAAATGACATAATGATACATTGACAGGTCTTATTTGTTTATGGCTGGGTGTTGTTTTTATGCATTAACAGCATTTTACACAACAAGGTAACAGCTGAGAAACATCTTGTTCCAAGTCTGAAGCTCATCATTAAAACCAACTTATTCAGGATACAAGACAAAAACAGCTGAAGTGACTTGTTACCCTGTTATAAAAAAACAGCTACAGTGTCCAGATCAACTTTAACTTTACACTGGTTCTGGCTTCCTGTGCAATAATAGATCGTTACTGACATGTAGGTGTGTTTACTGTTAGTCTGACGTCCAAAAATATAGTTTGGATTATCTCATCTAGCCGCCCTGTTATCCGGCTGAATGTCTGTGTTTTTTGGCCCATTGGACTTTGAAAACCATTAAGAAAATTATAATCAGCCTTTTAATAATAATTCAATAATAATGAAATAAAAAAATTATGATAATAATAAAATGATAAATTGATCATATAATATCAACCTTATAATATCTAATAATAATAATGATAATATCTTCCTGACTACCAGGAATCACATCAATCACATTTTTTAAAAGCTTTTTTTAAAAACTTCCCCAGTCTTTGTGAGATAATTGGAGTATTGGAAACATTATTTGGGGAAAAACATGGTTATGTTTATATATTTATTTCATATTCCACTACAGTGGACATCAGAATTTCATACATGTCAGACTGAACCTTGATGGCAGTAACGTAGTGCCAAGAAAATACTAAAAAGTGAACATAAGGATGAGTTTAACAACCATATAACTGTTGTGTAGTGTATGAACATCCGAAAATGTAAACCTAAGCACTTTGAATGAAAGTCCAGCATCACTGCTTTGACTCATTTTTCGCTTTTTACATTTGAAAACAACAAAACAGAACAAAGTGGAGGAAATAACTACATATGTCCACTATGAAGGGCTATGAAGGACTTTTTAAAGGACTTTTTATAACACTTAAATACTATGGTAAAACACTGTTAATAATGTTGTAATGTCTTCTTAAAACCTTTATATAAAATATGCCAACAACTTCATTTTTTAGCCAAAATTTGCTCAATAAAAATAATAATTCACTTACTTTTCCTCTTCCTTTAAAATGTGCTTGTACTGATTGATTTTCCTTAATGAGAAAAAGAAAGGTACCAGAGTCCCACAACTTCCCATTTAGTGTCATTGAAAAGCCTCAAATGTGCTGTTTAGCTGACAAAAGGAGTTCAGTCAACAGTCTGCAGTGAGTGGGAGATGTTCAGATTCAAAATGTTGAACTGGTCGTCAGGAGGAACTATGATCAGTAAAACAATGAACAACTTTAACATCAGTCCAATGTCTGACTCATATTACATCCACCTGCATCATTCACAGTCAAATGATTACCAATCAGTTCATCCTCACACCCCTACCGGCCATCATCAGCTCGTATTTGGAGACATTTAACTTATACAATCTGAATCCAGCTGGTGTCCACAGCACAACTAAATGTTTCACTGTTAATCTCAAACATGCAGCAAAGACAAACTCCACTGATACTTTTATCTCCACTACAACCGGCCCTCGTCTTCCTCTCCTCTGCAGCGTCCACCTGATGATGTGTTTTCAAGGCTGGCTGTGGGGGGACAGCAGCCAGCAGATAGGGTATATGGCTCCGGCCTCCTGCCAGCTGTGAACCTGATAGCATCTGTTTTAAACGTTTCAGAGACACGCAGGAAAAAAAGGAGCCCTCTTTTCTCCTGAGCTCTGGAGCGCTACTTATCTCCTGCCTTTTTAGTAAAGGGATCCACAGATGGCCCGTGTCCTGACAGTTATACAAATGTGATATCACCGGCTGAGGTACTCCACAAGGATCCTCTTACTGTGTTACTGTAGGCCGATAAGTGGGAGTCATTCATGCTCGGGGTAAACAAGACCCAGAAGGAGTCCTGGTGTCTGAAGACGAGGCAGGAGAGAAAAGGTGTTGTTTTATCTTTGTGACGGCAGACAAAACAGCCTCTTCACACCTGAGTGTCTCCTCTGTTTGGACTCCTCACCACCCATTGTCATCGCGCGTTATCTAGACCATCAGATCGACATGAAAAGATCATTTCATGTTGTGTTGTCACCCCAGGGGCTTTGGACAACTTGGCTTTTCATTCGCTTTGTCTGAGTCCGGTGACAAAACCATTTGTCATCCGGTTTCCCCCTCAGGTTGTGTCTGGTTGCAGCTGACTTCAAAGAGCAGGTTTCTGATGAGCAGCCGGGAAACTGTCTTTTTTCGATTTATGTGGTCTGTTTGTGTGCGGGAATCCAAAACTTTTTTCTCTTTTGTTTTGTTCTTACTCATTGTGTTTTAATCAGAAATCTGTGTTTGGACTAAACCAGTGGTGGACAAAGTACTCAACTTCAGTACTTGAGTCAAAGTACTGACACTCATGGTCAAATCTTACTCAACTACAAATAAAAGTTATTGGTCAAAATGTTACTCAAGTTAAAGTACTAAAGTACTTACCTTGAAAAATACTTAAGTCTTCAAAAGCACATGCATTTAAAAATACTTAAATATTCAAAAGTACAAAGTAAAAGTACATTTTCTAATATCAGTACATTGCTGTATTGTTCTCAGTGCCCGAGTCAATCCCCGACTAACGTCTGCTTCCTGTTAATGTGGTATTTTAATCTGAAAGAGCTTCGATGAAAAGAAAACTCCTTCCTGCAGAGTGTGCATAATACTTTGTTGGTGGACTGTTCGGTTTTGCTTTTTTGTTTTCAAATTTCCCATCGAGAGGCTAACATGCTGTTTAGCGTTTAAAAAAAACGTAGAAACAACAAAACCGTGATGTTTCCTGTTTTCCCTCTTTATTGTTCGTTCCGCTGCCGGTCACTTCCTGTTGATTTGGATACAGGGTAAATCCTCCATATTTGAAGTTTGCATGTGTAAGAAAACCAGTGATGGACAAAGTACTCAACTTCAGTACTTGAGTCAAAGTACTAATACTCATGGTCAAATCTTATTCAACTACAAATAAAAGTTATTGGTCAAAATGTTACTCAAGTTAAAGTACTAAAGCATTTACCTTTAAAAATACTCAAGTATTCAAAAGTACATACATTTAAAAATACTTACACTACCGTTCAAAGGTTTGGGGTCACCCAACAAAAAACAATTTTACCAATTTTACCAAAAACAAGTATTACAAAACATGACTGTTCGGTCTTGTTTTTTTGTTTTCATATTTCCTATTGAGAGGCTAACATGCTGTTCAGCGTTAAAAAAAAAAAAACATAAAACAACAAAACCGTGCTGTTTCCTGTCTTCCCTCTTTATTGTTCGGTTCTGCTGCCGGTCACTTCCTGCTGATTTGCACATGCGCGACGGTAACTCTACCTGGACAAACTGCCTGAAACACATTGCAGCATAGACTGTATATAAAGTAAGTAACACACACTTCCTGGGAATGTAGTGGAGTCCAAAGTACAATATTTGTCTTTGAAATGTAGCGGAGGGAAAGTAACAGTTTAAAAAAAAACAAATACTCAAGTAAAGTACAGATACTCAAAAAATGTACTTAAGTACAGTACTCAAGTGAATGTACTCTGTTACTGTCCACCGCTGGACTAAAGGCAGATCAAGTGTTGATGCACATCCTCAGTTATTTCTCAGCAGCTTCTGAACACCTCAGACGTGATCTGGGACCAGGACTTTACACTGGTCACGTAGCGCTGACTCCAAACAACTGGAGGACTTTGTGGACTTAATGAATGCAGTATGATCCATATGACTTAGGATCATCACAGTCGCCAGTTTTTTTGTATTTTGTGAATGAAAACTGACATTTCTTTGTAACACCTTTACTGTTAATATGATGCTGTACAGTCAATGGTCAGTCCTCTTAACCCCTCAGACTTTAATCTGGAAGGGTCTAAACGTCAGCATAGGTTCCAATCTCATTGCAGTAGAGCTTAGGACTTTATTTGTCAGACTTGAGACAATCAGCTGTGGTCGTTTGTAGTGTCAGGATCATTTTTTTGAGGGAGGACAGAGCGTCTCACCTCTGCAATTGTTGTATAATTCATGGTGCACTGTACTGGTCCAAGTGTCAGTGATGTTTGTGAGGGTCTGTTTGAGTCGGATTTAATGATCCTCAGGTCTTTGTTCCCCCTTTTTGGATTGGAGGTCCCTGAAATTAGTTGGTCTGGTTGGGTTTTACACTTTAAATATCAGGCATCAGTTGTTCAGAAATAATCTGTTTGGCTGTTGGATTGGATCAGATATTTTGTGCTTTTAGATCACATACTCTGGTCTCAAACCTTCAGTATCATTGTAGGACTGGGAAACCTGCAATTAAAAAAATATGTGTATACGCATTTATTTATATTTTGCACTTTCTTTGTTGAACAGTGGTACAGAAGGTAAATCAGACCTTACATGACCAATTAAATCTTTCACTGCAGTAAAGTTTGTTCATTTTTTATATGAAAAAATCACACATTTCCTTTGAAAAGTGTTTGGATCCTCAATTAGGATTCATATCAAACTCAAAAACTGCTACAGAACAGCAAGAGAAAAGTCTTTCCCTGATTACACTCATGTTGAGAACCTCATTTGACTTAAATGGACCCTTCCCTGTTTATTATGGTTTTTAGGACCTTAACGATTCCCCTGTGTTAGCATGAAGCCCACATCTCATGTCATTTCAAGCTACATTCTTGCCTGCGACTGTAGGTGTGTTGGAACGGAAGTGAGACTTCGGTTACTGTAAGTCGGACCATTCAGGCCGAGTCCCACGCACTTTATCTGAGCAGGATACTCTGCAGACGGCCCACCTCGCTCAGCTCGCACCGCTGCAGGATGACATAAGTTGGAGTCGTTTCTGAATTTTGAACCAAAGTATAACATGAGCCTCTGTATTTCAAAGTGGGAGGATTTGTAAGAGATCCTCGTCTATCTGTCCACTTTCCAGCAGTGACATTGGCCTGACTGCTTTTACTCCATGGCTATGATTATTTACACAGAGGGTTTCCTTTCTTTTTCTCTTCTTTTTGCAGTCGGTCATTTTCATAAGGGATCATAATACTCTTGGACAGGAAGTATCTGGCTATATAGACTACGCCCACAGACTCAAGACCCAAGATTTTGAACCATATTTCAGCGGAAAGAAGAGGCTGATGCCAGGACGCTCGGATTTATGGTAAGTCTCCTTCCATTGTAACATGTCCACGTTGGTTGGGGAGGCCTGGACTCGGGTGGGATTTGACAAGATTTGAAGGGTAAGGAAATCTTATTATCCAGGATTAAAGATTCAGGTTGTCGTGAGACACCAATATGGGCTTTGGAAAGGAGCTGTGCGAAGGGGCCTGGTGCGGTTTGTATGTACAGCACCAGCTGTTGTGACCTCAGCAGAGATGTGGAATAAATAAACACTAATAAAGTAAAGCTGAGCAGAGCTGCCAAAGTGCAGAACCTGTCTGGAGGAGGCAGACATGAGTGAAGTCATGATTCAGGCAGGTTTAAACCATTTTGATCTTTTTTTTAGTGCAGTAAATATGTCATCGCAAACAAATGCAATAGATTTTATGTCCATGGGAAGATGTCAAGACAGATAAATAGATCAGCGAATTGATTGATTTGGCTTTTTATGACCCTTGAAACATCTTCGAATAGACAAGACTTTATTTCTACTTCTATTCAGTAACTTTAACTCAGGTTTGACCCTTGAACAGAGGACACTGTCCAATGTGGATGAGACACAGTTCACAGAGGACTGAGCCTCTAAACCACCTGTCAATCACTGGAGACCAGACCTGTCAATCAAACTAACCACGCCCCTAACTCCTCCCCTTCTCTCAGCCTAACTTCTCCTTTATGATGACATCATTTTCAGATGGACCACCTGTCAATCAGACTAACCCCGCCCCTAACTCCTCCCACCAGATCACTGAGAAGAAGAGTTGACTTTATCTAATGACATCAGAATGACTTGTGGAAAAAATGTATTGACTGAATATTTCAGGATTGAATTGAAGTCAGTTGGAGCCAGCATCTAGTGGCTGTTGGTGGTATTACACTTTTTGAACTTCTGCTTGTCGTCACGTTTGAGATCCAATGCCAGCGTCCATCTTTGATACACAGTCTATAAGAGAAACCCTTCATTTCTCACCTGGCTTTTATTGTGAAATATTTGCAGGCATGCTAACTAAACTAAAATTCCTGAACAATTGGCGACTAACTTGTCACAACCTAATGGATTATGCAGCATGATAATATCTCCACTACATTACACTGCAAAAACTGAAATCTTTGCAAGTTTTAAAAACCTTGTTTCCAGAAATTTAGACATATTTTTAGTCAGAGTAGTGATGATAAAGTTATTTTGATGTTGTTATTTCACAACATTACAGCAGCAGCTTGACCTGCAAAACCAAGTGTGTCCTGTGTTTCCTTTCATGTTGTAGGAACTGCACAAAATAAAAAGAAAAAAGACATTTAATGTGGCACTTGTGGTCCTTACGATTTTAAATTTAAGTCACTTATCCTGTTTAAAAATAATTTTTCTATCCCGGCCTCCTTAATTCTAGATTTTTCTATCTTATTTCAACATTTCTTAGTAAAATTAACCTGCTGCATAAACAGATAATTTCACTAATTTCAAGTAATTTTCTCTTTAAATAAGTGCTTATGTCTAATATTTATACCCTGACTTTTTACAGTGTACCTCAGATTGTAGATAAGATTAAATTAGAAACATGGTAGATCCAAACAGGTCCAACTACATGGATTATGCCTTTGTAGTGGACTGTGCTCTCTGTGGGCTTTCTAGTTCAGTAGGTATCTAGACAACCAGACAACATCATGAGGTTTTTTTTTCGCTGTTGTCTGTTACTTTTATTGACGCTATAAAACCATCAAAGTTTTACATTTCAAACTACAACATTTTTCATGCTCCAGTGTGTGTTAGGTATCTCGACATGTATCAGTCACTTGCTGCTCTGCACCAAAAGTTGTTATAGGTCTGGCACATTAAGCCAAGATACACCATGTTCTGTACGATGGACACCTCCAGGGTTTGGTGCCAGTCACACAATTCCAGTACAAGCCGCAGATGAACTGCTGACCTTACAGGTGTAAGCTAGAATCTGCCCTGCATCCCTTCAGCAGGGCAGCAGGTGACATCTGTATAATTCCCGGTCCATCAAGAGAGCTGTGTACACAGAGGGAGAGAAAGAGCTGTCAGCAGGTGACCACAGCCAAAACCATCCCCACATTCCACATACTCATGCACAGTAACATGTTACCTACATTTCAGATACGTGCGAGAAATCCCATCAGGACAAACACAACTGGACGGCGGTGAGAATGAGTGTGAGTGTGTTTTACATGGTTTTATTCAGAGTTCAGCCAAACGGCACGCAGCCTGTATGACCTCAGTGACAGTGGGCAGCACATGGTCTCCAGTGTCCCAATGCAGATGGAGGTTAAGGGAAAATTATTCCTTTTTCATGGTCTGGCTTGTACTTCTATTACTAATATTAGATATGTAACTTCAACTTTTAATTACCACCTTATTGGGCTGAGAAACAGTCCTCTGCTAAGAGTTAGACCAGCTGCCTCCGTGTCCTCTTTTAAAACTATATGGACGAAGCTGATGTCACACCATTGGTTTGGTATTGGAACGTGGCCATGTTGGTTGTTTGGAGCCAGAACTGACCATATTTGGGCATTAAAGGAGGAGTGAGGAGTATGTGAATGGGACTACACTTCAGTCCTGCTCTCATTGGAGACCAGACCTGTCAATCAAACTAACCACGCCTCTAAATCTTCCTCTTTTGAAGCCTCCCACCACATCACTGAGAGGAAGAGCTGACTTTAGATAACGACATGAATGACTTCCCAGACAGCAGCTGAGTCTGGGCCGGATCCGGCTTCAGACTGGCAAATCCGCGCAACAGTCACGGCCACATCCAGATCTGTGCCACCATTGGGCCGATGTGCGTAAAGACGCCGGCCCGAATCCGTCTGCCGGATCTGGGCCAGCTGTTAGGGTACATCTGGGCCGCATGATTTTTGCTATCTGGGTTGTGGAAAAATGTATTGACTGACAATTTTTGAATTGAAGTCTTTCGGAGCCCCCAGTGGGTATTGGTGATATTACACTTTTTTGCACTTCCACATTGGCCTCATTTTCGAGCCCCAGCAGCTTCATTGATTTCTATGTAGAGTCTCTGTTTAAAACATGTTTAAAATAAAAACATATTCATTTATTTATTCCCAGATTTCTTGTTTGAATGTGATTTAATGGTTTTACTGTTTGCACTGTTACCACTTGGTAAATAAATTGGTCATAATGTTGCCTGAGTTTGTTACATTACAAGGAAAACTTAAGACAGAGATAAAGCCTGACTCAAAGAACAATTGATGTAAGTTGCTTAAATCTGACAACCGGCTGCATCATCAAGGACACTTTACAATAATCTCAAATCTCCAGTTTGACCTTATCGTCTAAAATTAAATGTTTTATTGTTTTTCCATGGCTTTGTAAAACTGCTAACACAGCTGCATTAAGTGGGTCAAAGCTACAGCGAGAAGGACAGCAGCTCTGTAGAGTCTCAAAGAAAAACTGATCTGGGTATTGTGATTGAATGTATGCCCAACACTTCTGTCTGTTCACTTCCAAATAAGTGGTTTTGTAACATGGTTAAAGTGGCAGTTTGTGTACAATGTCAATAACTCACTGTTGTTGGAGCAAATAAGGCCGAGGTTATAAAAAGGTTATGAGATTTGATCTAAATTAAAAAACTAACTCAGTGTCCAGAGTTTGTTGACCTCATGTCACAGTTTTTATCAGCAGCTGAGTGACACGAGTCTTTTTCTCGACTTTTCCTGTTTTTCATTGTGTTGTATTTTCTGAGGTTCTGTTTTTTTCCCCCATGTTTCATATCTGGCCTCGTCCCAGTCACCCTCACCTGTGTCCACTCAGTGTCCACTCAGCTGAGTCCACTCACCTGTGTCAGGTGATTGGAAAAGGACAGCCGAGACACATCTTTTCTTACACCAGTATTTAACATGAGCCCAAACCTTCCTGTCGACCACTTGTGTTCGTGTCACTACGGCAACGTCAGGCACCGCCCACAGTTTTCACATAACTCACCAAAAGAGCTCCAGATTTGGTAAAGAGTTAGCACAGTTAGCTAAAAGAGAGGAGAAGGTAAAATGATTCAGGAAGGACTGAACGTGTACAGACTGTTGAGGACAAAGTGGTTTATGATTTGGACAGGACAAGATGAAGGACACTAAAGACAAGGAAAGCAGCAGCTCTCAGTCCTGCATTGGTGATTTTTTTCTTTTACATCCTCATTGGGGACACATCAGGACACACTGTTACAGTACCACTGATAAGTGGTCACATGATCCCAGTAGGGTTGCAAAGTGGCTGAAAATTTCCAGTAAATGTCCGGAAACTTTTCATGGAAAAATAAGCTGGGGAATTTTTTGAAATATTCCAAATTGGAAAATTTCTGTGGGAATTATGGGAATTATTGGGAATTTATGTGAATTAACTGGAAACTGGGAGTAATTTATCCTTTTAAACCCCAAGGTCCCCCAATTGGGTGATCCTGAGACTTGTCTCTGGTATTTTTCTATCGTTGAAATTTCAAAATAAGAGCTCAGGGCTGAAGCAAACTGTATCATATACAAATAACAGAAAAGCTTGAAAAAAAAACTCATGCAATGGCATGAACAGAAATATAGTTGCTAAACAACTGGGATTGTCTTCACAATATTTTACAATTGATGTATAAATTCTTGTATGGTTACAGAAAACCATCTTGCAGGAGTCAGAAAAAAGCATCACATTTGAGAGAGCTGTAATAAACTAGCCTCTTAAATGGTCAATGAAATGAAAACTAGCTTACATTTAGCACCTAACTTACCAGCTAGCTAGCTACTGTATGAATACATTGTTATTTAATTTTTGCAACTTAAACAGTAATACTTAAAAGTAAAATTAAAACTTACTTGACTTTATATAATCCACAGCCTCAACTGTGTGGCTTCAATAGTTTTGTGCTTTGGGCTCCAAAGTGTGACCTCCAGGGTTTAAGGATCATCTGTGCATGTGATGGAGGAGTGCACAGTGCATGCAGGGGGCGCGGCCTCAAATGATTGAGGAGTGTACTTTCATTAAATCTGGTTGTTTTAGCCAAGATTATGCTACAATATATTTTCCCTAAATATATTTAAGTTCCCTGTTGAGGACCAACCTTCAATTTTGTAAATTTCTGGTTTATTCCCATAAGTTCCCGTGAATTCCCATGGAAAGTTTCCAACTTTGAAAATTCCCAGAATTTTGCAACCCTAGGTTTGAGTGATGGGATCTTGATGCATCTTGCTGGTTATGTTGTATTTAGTGCTGTCCACTTGTGATCAGATCACCACAGATGTGTCTTACAACCAAGTATGAACAGTCGGTCCTCTTTGCCTGGGTCCTGTCCTCATCACATCGTCCAGTCAGGTCCAGTTTTACCTGCCCCACTTGGGTTTGGATTGTTTCTTTTTTGCTTGTTTTCCTTCTTGTTCTTGCACTATCCTGCTTTCTTTTTCTGCACACCTTGACAGACACTGTGAGACGCTACGTTTCACAGTATTCGTGCTAATATCCGACGTGCACCATGGTCGGTCGTCCTGCCACAGCAGCTACAAGACAAGAAATGACAGTTGGTGTTTTATTTTTGGAGGCGGTTTCCCTTCCACCAAAACCAAAGTGTCAGACATGCGAAGCTTTGTTGTTTTATTTATCCATTTCTCACCATGTGTTCCGACACACAACCCCGCTTGTGGCCTTGAACTCGGCCTCCTCTCCGGCGAGTCGAAGCCCTAACAAGCTGTAGGTGTGAGTCATTGGGCGAGCATGCCTGGAGGTACAGCCTACTCCCTAATGATGCTTTTATGAGGCTTCCCCCCACTTCCACGGATCCCCCTGCACTCTACCATCTGACATCTGACTTCACACTCCCCCAAAGTCCTTCACCAACTACTAAAAATTTACACATCTCTGTCTTTATTTCCAACTTTTCTCTGTTTCAGTGCTTTTCTACCTCTCTCCCCTTCCCTCCCCTCCTCTATGTCATCCTCCACCCCCCACTTTTTTTTTTTTTTCATCTCTGTCGGGAACAATAACACTCAGTGTGGTTGCCGCTAAGAGGGAGCAGATGCTGGAGCTGCTGCCCACTCAGTGCACTAAACCTCCCACCGCAGGACTCTGAATCCTGTCCCTCCTCCTCCTCCACAGCCACAAAGAACACAGAGCAGCGACACCAGCGCCAGCTCTGGCCTCCACCTCCCACCTCCAGCAAGGAAGGGTGGATAGGTTCACGTCCGCAGGCTGGAGGGGTGAAAAAAAAAAAAAAAAAAGATCAGCAGCAGCAGCAGCAGAGGATCATCTTCGAGCAAAGTGTCTGAATTTAAAAGACAGTTTGGTTGAAGGTGGTAGAAATAAAATAGTTTAACATGATGATCTTTGCAGCCTTAAAACAAATCTGCTCTTTGAAACTTTGTGCAACAGGTGTCAGTACATTTGTAAAATCTCTACTAAATGCATTTTCTATTCATTCCTTATTATTTTTTGCTACACTGCAGGACCATGTGCAACTTTTAAAGATCTTTCCACCATTTATTCTTCAAACAACCTTCACTTAAAATGTGTGTTATAGTAAAATTTATTTATTTATTTATTTATTTGTTTATTTTGTCAGTGCAATGAAGATAGTGTAAAATCTGATGTGTTACACAAAGAGTATGTAACATTAAGCTAATTTGCAAATCAGGGTTATATTACAATGCAGTTTGTTTTAATTTTACTCCAATTTGCTCCTTTTACCTCTTTAATAGTTTACTTCAGTACAAAACCATCTGATTGGTAATTTCTGTAAGTTCAACGAAACTAATTTAATCACACATTGAAAGTTTTCTGTGTAGTTTTCATCATTATATTTTATTTAATTTTTAGAAAATAAGTTGTAAAAAGACAGAATTGTAGTGCTCACTGATCTCACTGCACATTTTATTGAGTAATAAAAAAGATGAAACTGTACATTTTATAAGTTCAATCACCTACTAAATTATAATTTATATGTTGTTATTAAAACCTGAGGAAATTAGTCTCTATCAGCTTTATTAATCTTAGTTAACTGAACTAAGAAATCTAAACTTGTTGACTGAACATAAATAAATGATGTCAGGCTCACTTGGGATGGATGTTTGAGTTGGGTAGTTTTTATGACACTTTCTGAGTTAGAAACACAGATCCTGAGAAACAGAAATCACTGGTAGGTGTGTGAGCAAGTTGCACTGAAGCTGAAGTGTATTTTTTTCTGTCACCTCCATGATCTTCTCAGTTGCATTGATTCTATAGGAGCAGCAAGGAGAAAAAAAAAAAGTCCTCAGCACGCTGGCCTTGATTTATTTTAGCAGGCACACTGGGTGGGTGGGTCATATAAACATAATTTGTAAAGGCATATGTTGTAAGCCTCTGACCTCCAGGGGAAACCTGGTTAAAATAAATCAAGCACTGAGTTTTCCTCCGTTTAGTTGCTTCTGTAGATTTTTTTTTTTACATCCAGGAAGCACAGAGCAACAAACAACCACAGAGATTATGGTGTGAACCTCAGCAACAGGAACAGTTCACGTTTAAGGGCAAACTCTGGATTAAAGTAAATAAAATCTTATTGATGGTGAGACAGTGAAAAATAAAAGACTAAACATGCGAGCTTCTGACGAGTACACGCACTGCAGTCCTGACCTTCGTCTAATTACCCCACAGATCTGCAGCTCCAGCTTCCTGCCACTCCAGATGTGCCTACAGCATCTCTGATGTCTATTTAATGTTCACCAGCAAAGTGACCATCTGTTTATGCACTCTGGCTGCTGCTCCCCTCCTTCCTCTCTCTTTATCTCTGCCTCTCTTCAGCCGAGACTTTCAGGAGGTCGGGCAGCAGCCTGCGATGTGGTCCAATCAGCATTCACACTACAGACGTCTGTATTCAGACTATCGTGAATCCTGAATGCCTGATGATACTCCTGGTGTAAACACCTCCCAGTGTTTTCAGTGCAGGTCCACAGCTGGTCTCAAATGCACAATCTTTTGAAACACGCTGAAAAAAAGCATAAAAAGTAAACTGCGATAATTCATGAAGCATAAAAGATAGTTATGTGTTCAAAGTCCTGTGACCTATTTAAAGTTTGAATGGTGCCTCAGTGTAAAAAAGTAAACGTATCCATCGATGTCTTTAAAGAGTTGAACATTTTGAGATGTGAAGGGTTTTTCTGGAGGGAGTCCGAAACCTGTACCGAAGAACAACGATTCAGTCATTTCTTCTTCGATTTCTGGCGTCAAACTACTTCAACATACTTTAAGCTACAGACACCATCACACTTCAAACAGCTCCCCAAGTGTTGAACTATTGCACTTTTTTATTTATTTTTTTAAATCTGTTACACTTTTTGAGTTGTCGCAGTGGAGTTTTGAGCTTATATGTACAGTAATATTTTAAGCCCTTATAAAGCCCTCCCACACTCTTATAAACATTTACCATACAGTATAAACCCTTTATGTCCCCTTAGAGATTAAATTAGATTTGTTGAAATTATCTATGTAAACACATTGTTTATATGCTACGCACAATATTGTCCCGTGTATGAAATAATCTGGGCTGCTGATTGGCTCGATCTGAGCCAATCAGAACCCAGGATACTGAGCCGCGTGCTCTGATTGGGTAGCTTATCAGCAATGCACCAATAGCATCCCTTGTATGGCGATGGAGAACTACAGAGACGAGCAGTGATGACGTCAGTTAGGCGACGGAGCGTAGCGTCATGTAGCGGCACAGTTAGCTGCGCGCTAGGACAGGTGGTGGAGTGTTCAGATTTACAATAAATAAGCTGGAAGTTACAGTTGAACTCACATAGTTTTTCAATAACATGACGCCGTGTATGAAATCAACTGGACAAACCACCTGAGGAAGCATGTACCTGAAATAAAAACAACCATTGTCGACAGAAATCCACAAACCTGCGAAAAATCTGAGATATATATTTAGATATGCTGGTGTATAAAATCAGCAATAGATTAAAGCTCCAAAAGTCAAAGCGTGATATCCTGAGGTATTACTGTATGTACCGTATTTTCCGGACTATTGAGTACACCTGTCTATCAGCCGCTATTGAATTTATTCAAACAGTTTCATGTGGTCCACTCTGACCAGGTCTGATGTGACTGAGGCTAAATGTATCGGCACCACGGAGTTTGCTAGCTTGTAAAAAGCTAACGAGCTTCGTGCCGTGGATACATGAGCCACACCGGTGTTTAAGTTCAAAGCATCGGAAAAAGGTAGCGGCTTATAGTCTGGAAAATACGGTATACAGGTGTATATTGTATGGAGTGTTCAGTGGATGACATCTTTAGACTTTATGTAGAAATAGAGGTAGCCTCTCAGTCTCAAAAGTGAAGCTCATGAGAAAGTGTAAAAAGTGTAATACCACTGATAGCCACTAGGTGCTGGCTCCAAAAAACCAACATGGCAACTCCTAGTTTCAAAACGTGGGTCCACAAACCAACAGCTGAAGTCAGGTAGCTTCATTCGTTGATCTTCAATCTTTTTATCAGTTCTTGGAAAATGATTCCAGCATCTGCACAATATTCAGGAATTTTTTGTAGTTGGTGCTTCATGTTGTTTTGCTTTGCTGGAAATGATCCATCTCCTTGTATCTTCAGAAACTTCTTGAAATACTAATTAATATGAGTATTTCCTGCCAACGCCGTGTGCATCTGGTGCTGGAGTCAAACATGGCATTTAGCAGATCAGCTCGGTGGAGACGGCGCATGCCTCCTCTGCAGCCAAACCCGTGCTGCCTCCACGCTCAGCCTCTGCCGTGCACCTGTGTGTCTGGCTTCATTTTCTGCTGTGAAAATATTTGCACTGCTGTCCCGTTTTATTAACTTTTAATACAAAAGAGAAACTGTTCCAGCTCCGACGGTGATTCGCCGGCTCGGCTTCTGAAGCATTGTGTCCGAGCTCTGACCACGAGGTCGGCGGGACTTTTTTTTTTTTTTTTTTTAAGCGTTTTCCAGCTTGATAAATATTTGCTGGTGAGTCGAAACATGTCGTCTCTGCTGATCTTCACACATGGCGTGCACATACTCCACCGGGGTTGAATCCAATCGGACTGTTTGTTCTCAGTGCTGATGTGTGTAGACGGGTTTAGATAGATTCAGTCAGTGTTGCCGTCCTCCTGCTGTTTGTCCTCGCCACGTCGTTATGAACTAATGTCGTAAAATGAGATATAGTAGGACTGTAAAGCTTTTGAATGTGTTATCATACCAGAATGATAATTAGTGACCGTTCTTTATGATTGAAGATACTGGACCTTCTTCACAAACAGTTTGACCTCTGACCTCTCTCAGTGGAGAAGCTGTTGTAATGTAATGTAATGTAATGTAATGCACTGGCCTGTGTGTGAGTGAGAGTGTGCAGCTCGAACGTCAGGGCGTCAATTAGAAAACTTCTGTCCATCACAGACTGTACAACAGATGAAGTTAACACCATGTTGGATTTATGGAGTGACCATATTTGGACATGAAGGGAGGAGCTGTGGGTCCAGTTATGTGCTGGAATATTAACAGTATCAAAGATATAAGAAGAAGATGAACAGCAAATCCACATTTCACATACTATTTATGTCATGGCCTTCATGTGAGTACCATATTTTCCGCACTATAAGGCGCATCGGATTATAAGTTGCACCTTCAATGAATGGTCTATTTTAAAACTGTTTTCATATATAAGGTGCACCGCATTATAAGGTGCATAGACTATAAACTACTGTAGTGTCTGGGGTTGTGTTATCATCCATCTAGATGAAGCTGCACTAAAGTTAATGTCAACAAAACAGTCAGATATGTCAGTCAGTCAAACTTTATTAATAGAAAACAAACCAACGTTCTGACAACTCCGTTCACTCCACAACAAGCTAGTACATTCACAATACGGTACCGTACGTACCGGTAGCTCTTACCGGTATTTGCGTCGCCGTCGTTGAAAACAATGTATTTCCAACTCCATTTGTCACAGTTCAAAGCTACATGAACAGCTGTTTTATTTTTTCTCCGAGGTAACGTCAGTGACGTAGTTTTATCTTTTACCAACAGC
>OOFC01051163.1:0-13794 GCA_900323345.1 Pseudochromis fuscus
CATCATCCATCCATCCATCCATCCATCATCCATCATCCATCCATCATCCATCATCCATCCATCATCCATCAATCCATCCATCATCCATCCATCCATCCATCCATCATCCATCATCCATCCATCATCCATCATCCATCCATCATCCATCATCCATCCATCCATCATCCATCATCCATCATCCATCCATCATCCATCATCCATCATCCATCATCCATCATCCATCATCCATCCATCATCCATCATCCATCCATCCATCCATCCATCATCCATCATCCATCATCCATCCATCATCCATCATCCATCATCCATCATCCATCATCCATCATCCATCATCCATCCATCATCCATCATCCATCATCCATCATCCATCATCCATCATCCATCCATCATCCATCATCCATCATCCATCCATCATCCATCATCCATCATCCATCCATCCATCCATCATCCATCCATCATCCATCCATCCATCCATCATCTATCATCCATCCATCATCCATCCATCCATCCATCATCCATCCATCCATCATCTATCATCCATCCATCATCCATCCATCCATCCATCCATCCATCATCCATCCATCCATCCATCATCCATCATCATCCATCCATCCATCATCCATCCATCCATCCATCCATCATCCATCCATCATCAATCATCCATCTTCATCCATCCATCATCCATCCATCCATCCATCATCCATCCATCATCAATCATCCATCTTCATCCATCCATCATCCATCCATCATCCATCCATCCATCATCCATCCATCATCAATCATCCATCTTCATCCATCCATCATCCATCCATATCATCATCATCCATCCATCCATCATCCATCCATCCATCATGGAGACAGGTCCTGAGTCTTTTTTGCATCAATAAACTTAATAGCACTTGTTGTTGTAATTTGTATCTTTGCTCCAGAAGAAACATTTTTTACAGCGAGTATGATTTATACTTTTGTTGTCAAAGTAACTTTGTGATCATTAGAAATATTTGAATAATAATTAAAAAAATGACCATTAACAAACAACATGGGCAAAGATTTCAAGCTCTTCACTTCTCCTGTACAAAGCCTGGGTGAAGATTTGTGGTTGAAGTGTGTGTAATATCTGCGTTGATGCTAAACCCTGTGATGAGGCAGAGAACAACAAATCAAAATCGACACCTCTCCCAGCCTCTCACCTTCATTTCCCTGCAGGCAAAGCTAACAAGCAAACTGCAATAAAAAGGCAGCAAAAGCAGCTCTGTGAGCCAGCTATCAGTGACGGAGGAGAGTCAGGTGAAGTATCTGTGTTTGATCAATGCTCTGTTGTTGAAGCAAAGTGCACGTTAGAAGGAAACAGTAATGAGTAATTCCCAGGTTGTGCACGAGGCAGGTGGCAGTGTTGATTGTCTCCTTTTAGCCTCCAACTTCTAACTGTGTTTATCTGGAGTAGATCACACAGAGCAACGATCAGAGGCTCCAGAAATACAGAAAATATCATGTTAATTGTGATTTTGAAAGTGAATCTATAGATTATTTATTTCTCATTTCCCAGAAAGCAGAAATAGGAAAATCTCTAATGGCGATTTTACTGTGAATGTGCTTCACTGTGTGTGATGGGAGGAGGTAAAGATATTTTCTTTTTCCATCTGTCGGAGTAAAACTGTGCAGTCATGACGGTGGCAGAGCTCCAGCTGCATTAGGTTTTGGTTTATTGAAGCTGCTTTCGTTGGAGAATAATGCTCCTGCTCCTTTTGTCCCTGCACGGAGGCTGTGTAAGGCCAAGACGCTCTGACACGGAGGTGAAATTAAAATACTTACTGGTAATATTTTCAACAGCTCAACTTTTAGAGGTGGAAATATCACCGTGCAGAAAACACACAGAAGCAGCAAACACACACAGTTTGTTTTTAACCATCGTCAGAACCTTAAACAACCTGAAAGGAGATGATGTGTTGTTATTTTTTGGAGAGGTCCTTATTGGTGCATCATCAGTAGCTGTAGTATCCACCTGATGTGTATTAAACAGCATCTGAAGTGCACTCAGGATCCATTATATACATCCACTGTCCTGATGAGCCACAAGAGGAGTGAGGTGGAAAACACACACTCCTGATGTGCAAAGTAAATAAAAAGAGGAGAAGTCCTCAAGAAGTACAAAATCCATCAGTTGATCTAATGGCAGGAAGTGGAGGAACAGGAAGTAGGTGTCATATTTACCAAACTGTGAGGACAGGTGGTGGAGTGATGGTGTTGGACAGGATGGCTACATATTTATTTTTATAAATGAATAATTATTCCACCTAGTGACATGTCTGCATCATGTTTCAGTCATAAAGTCTCAGTCTGTCTGTTTGAAACACCTACAACCAGTTCAAACCATTTTCTCTGATTAAGTTTTATCATCACATATAAAACTCATCTGCAGCTCGTTTGGACGTGGGAACGAATCCGCTGCCGTTTGCTGTTTTGTCATTGCTAACTTCCTCTCTCATCAGTCATTTAAAATGTGACACAGCTGATCATACCACACAGATGTTGTCATTAACCCAGATTTTGGTTTGTTCATGAAACAGTGGTTTGTCTGCAGTGCGGCGGCTTGATGATGACTCCTGGGTGCCGCTGTGTTTATGAGCAATAATCAGATTTTACACTTGCTGTGTTCTGACCACAGCAGCAGAGGCATGTATACACAATAAAACATCCATACTGTGAGTTTAAGTCACCACTGATGCTACATTTGTTACACTGGTGAAGATACTTTCACTTTGTGACAATTAAAACAAATGATTTGTATTAATATTTATATTTCAATCTTTTCTACATCTGTTTTCTGATCATTGTTAAAAGTCTTTATATAAAACAGCAGCACGTGTTCGTCTCCAGCTGCAAAAGATGAAGTTAGTCGAGTGACTTTAAAGTGATGCTGACTCATAATAAAGATGCTGAGTGTAAACTGTATGTGCACCCTTAACTTTATTTCACAGTACTTTGTCTGAAAGCTGATAACATAGTATTAAGAAATAAAAAAAAACACATTTTTGTGCTCTTGTTTGTTTTGATGCACTTGAACAACAACTGTTGATCTTTCTAAAGGTTTTCTCAACACTTGAAACTCTTATTAGACACAGAAGTGCTACAATATGCAGTATAAAAAACATGTCGCTAAATAGCTAAATGAACTAGAAACCTGACAGCTCTTGGAAGATACTGAAATGCTTTTTATAAAAATAACAAATGGAGACTCAACAACAGTATCAACGTTGGAAAGAAAACAAAAAAAGGAGATTTACACTTGTACACATATCCCAAAATCTTAAGGCGGTTGAAATATTAAGTCAGACAACCCAGTTAACACTTTACAAGGTGCTTACATAAGAGCTTCACATCAGGCTCATGAATGCTTCATTTCACATTAATGAATAATAACAGCGTCGTGACACACTTAACATGCAACGAACACGGTGTCATGACACAGAAAACAATGAGCTCAAAATACACAGAGCAGGGTCTACAGGAAAATAATAAAGAGCTGGTGAAAAAAGAAACGTCAGCAGATGAATGAATTTCCTCCACGATCAGATCCTCACCTCCACACATACTCTGCATGATGTCCACCCTGCTCTCATGTTCACTGTAACTCACTCAGTTTAATGTTACATATTGTACTGAGTGTGGTGCACAGCATCACAGCTTCTGGACAAAGCTGCTTCAGGATTGTTTGTGCATCCAGATTATTAAAGAATTAACTGATTTCATTTCAGTGTAATATGTTTGTGTCCTGGGTTTGTTAAAGTCCAATGTAACAATGAATGAAATGTAGTAAAACCCAAAATGTAACAACTGGTTGATAATGTAACAAATGCTGAGACCAGAAAGTAACAACTTTGTCTAAAATGTAACAACTTCTTCCACCGGGGGTCTGTTGTTACATTGTGGGTTTTATTACTTTTTTAATTACACTTCAGACTCAGAACTTTTGTTACATTATTGACCAGTTGTTACATTTCAGGCTCTAAAGGGCTGAAGAGGGAAAGTTGGTGAATCAGTGAAATCCTAAAGTGACACAAAGTGTGATGGAAACAGGTTTTGTGAGTTAATCATATGAAACACTTCTGATTTATGTGGAAACACAAACATAGATACAAACAGAATTTTCTTCTGTTCCTACTCTAACTTTAACTCTGTCATCGTGTTGCATCCTCCTGATTGGTGCCTCACTGGAGAACCACCACCTGTTTATCTTGATGAACCAACTTCTAATACTTTGTATCACTGCAGTGAGTGAAACAGCACATTTGTTTTTATTTGGTTTTTCATGTAAATCTAAAATCTGAAGAGAGAGACTTGCTGCTACGAGGAGAAGCAGTCGTCTGACACTGATCATCATTGTTTTAATCACTGTAACAGAGATGAGTGATGTGAAGTTCATTGTGCAGCCACCAGGAGATGTTCTCTGTAGTTTAATAGAGTGACATCATCACAACTCTTCAGGGGAGTGGGAGGTACATACTTATTATTACTCACTGGTAAATATGTAATGAACCATCATGAGCCTGTTGGGAATAAATTATGTAAACATCTTACAAAGAAAAAAGCATTAAATCTTATATTTACTCAAAAAAGAGAAATAAAATCATGATATACAAATTCACAGCCAGTAAGTCAGAGGATTCAGTTTCACATTCTCAAATTTTACTCTAACATGTGGATATTCGCCTGGTACGTAGCTTTCATAATATACAAAAAGATTGAACAGCCTAGCAGATCAAAACAAAATGAAACCTCTAAGCAAGCAACAAGGCCCATCTGAATAACAAACTACTTTCCTCCATTTATTGGATCAGACATTATGCAATATAATACACTGGAAGAAATACCGAAGCAAAGGAAAATCCAAACACAGTCGTTAATAGCTTTAAATAATTGTTTCCTTGAAAATATACATAAAAGCTGCCATAGACAGATCAGAGTATGTATCTGTTACATTCATCCATCGGGCTCTCCTGCAGGGCGGCGGCGGCCAGTGGACCCCAACACCAGGGGACACTGTCCAGCCGCCGTCCCTTCAAAGTGTTAGTGATTAATAGGCTTTCGTACCAGATCCTATGTGTGGATATTCTAGTTTCCCAATGTCGTCTCTTCTTCAACTCAAAATAAGAAAGAAACATCTACATGGACCTCTGGCTGTATGTTGATACCATCCCAGACCGTGCAGAAATATTGTAAACATTTCAGCTTTTTCTACTTTGGTACTAAAGATACAAATGATGGTTCATGAAGGTGATGACAGATACCTCAGCTCCAGCACGATCTAGTCTGCTCGGATCCGTCCGGTCGACGCTGCACAGTGCGATTCAGGGACTTAAAAACTGAATCCACCTGAATCGTGTAAATGCTTAAAAAGAAGAAAAACAAACAGGCGGTGACGCTTCAAATGACAAATGTTTAAAGTAGGACTTCCTGTTCGTCAGCAGGAAGTTCATCGAAATGAACAAACCGGATCCATCCAATAATACTTTTCCATTTACACAGCAAACATTGCAAATATAGAAACCCATATCTGTACATAGTTTGAATTAAATATATGCAAGGAGGGAAGAAACAAAAGTTCTTTTTGAATGAAGGGTCCAGATAGTTCGTCAAAAAATATTGAGGTTTCAGTAGACATATCTTCATATAGTAGTTTCATATTACACAACAGCAAATCCACTGTCACAGGACTTGGCCATGCGATACCCAAAAACCTATTATCCATTATAACATATATATTATTAATTTGCAATATATTTTTTCCCGATGAATGCTTTACATAATATGACAAATTGAAAGAATCTTTACCCCATTTTCCACAGTCAAAAGAGAAGGTGATACATGAGTGAGTAGCTGATTATAATGTGGAAGTTTCCATTGATTCAGTCGCCAGATGAGGTTCTTGTGTCATGTCTGCGATGTGTGGTCCATTTTAAAAACACCTAAGTAGGTTAGGATTTATGTTGGGCGGATACACCTTTCCAGTAGTCTAAAATATCATGCAGGTCCTCATCCTTGGCAAACTGGACCTTCTTCCGCAGAGCATGCCCCGCGGCCATGTACTCGTCATCTTTATGCCGTTTCCGGTGGAGCTTGAATCGCTCCCAGATGCTGTGTGAGGGTTTGCAGTAGTATTCGGGGCTGGAGGAGTAGCTTAGATTGTGATACTGAGATGACATCTGGGAGTATGCTAAGTCTCTGGAGCGGGAGTGAGTGAGGGGCTCCAACATGGACGACTTTTGGCCGTCGGGTCCTTCCAGCTCCTCTATCTGGGCATCGGGATACGAGTGCCGGTGGTCGCTGTACTGACGGATCTTCTCCGCCTCGGCCCTCAGGATGGCGGCGGCGGGTGTTACAGTGAGGATGGTCTCTCCTGTCGGGGAGGTTTTCTCTATGTACTTGGATTCGGAGCGATAAGGCCTGGGGCTTCGCATGGGCCCTCCTGTGGCAGTGCTGGGCCTCTTTGGCGAGACATCAGAGGAGCGATGCCTCTGCAGGGAGTGGTGGTAGCTGTCCTTATACACCGGGGACAGGAGGCCGGATTTACTCTGCGGGGGCTCTGATATCAGCACGAGCTGCGGCTCGGCGGTGGACACCGCTCCAGACTTCACCCCCTGAAAAGAGGTGGATTCTGACTTCAGAGCATCTATGCAGTTGTTAATGATCTGATTGACTTTATCCACTTCCTTTGCGATGGTGGAAATCTCTGCCACCGACCCCTGACTATTCCCAGCCATCCCCATGTCGCACTCCCTGCGGTCGTGGTGGTCCACGCTTCGCACCTCCATGTAATTCCCCTTCATCATTTTCGGAGTGTCGCTGATCTCTTGAAATTTGTACTGCTCCATTTCAGCTGCAGAGGGTAAGTACGGCATCCGGGCCATGCTCTCCCCGGCCAGCAGCTGCTTCTGCGACATCCGGGAAATCGTCCCTCCCTCCAGTTCTTGTCCATATTTCAGCTCCATGATGTTTTTCTTTAGACTCCCTGATTTTTTGTGCTTTTCGTCCTGCTGACGCTTCCTTCGCAGGCAGTAGTAAACAACGCCCAGGAAAATGACCATGCTGAAGAGGCAGCCCAAGATGGTCATGATGTAGTGAGTAGCAGTTGCATTGTTCACGACTCTGCCTTTCCCATTCCAGGGGCCGGTCGCCACCGTCAGACATGTGTGGTTGTGTCTAAGAGAGTTTCGTATTGAAGCAACGCAGTATGTGTAGTTAGTGTGGGGTTTAAGGTTTTTTAGTTCAATGTCCTCCTTCACAGCTTTCAAGTTCTGAATATCTGTAAAAAAGCTGTTGTTGTAAAGAACCAGGATGTACATCTTCTTGTAGGGATGAGGGATCTGAACCGTAATGGTGGCACCTGTATTCGACACTTGCTTCACCTTCATCAGAGGGGTTACCTGCACTTCGTTTTCAGTCGTGGTGATGGTGATGTCTTCTGGTTCTGTGCCCGAGGGACAGTCCTCCATCCCGCACAGCGAGGTGTCCGGCGGCGGCGTGGTCGGCTCGAGGAACACGGAAACAAACGGCGTCACGTCGTCGGTGCACACGGTGGTGAGCATGTGGAGAGCGTTTCGATATGTTGGGTTGTTGGGGTTCTGGCTCAGTAAACTGTACCCGGAGACGCCAGGTGGGGAGTCGCAGACCATCCGCTCGT
Organism: Pseudochromis fuscus; assembly: GCA_900323345.1. Lineage (NCBI taxonomy): Eukaryota > Metazoa > Chordata > Actinopteri > Pseudochromidae > Pseudochromis > Pseudochromis fuscus. The sequence continues at coordinate 7,682 of OOFC01051163.1, forward strand.
TGGTCCTGTTTGGGAAAACCGAGAGCCATTTGACGAACCCGAGCAACTCGCACGAGCAGTTGAAAGGGTTGGTGTACAGCTCGCAGGTGGTGAGCTTACTCAAACTTGTAAATGTGGATCCATCCAACTGCTGGATTCGGTTCATGGAGAGGTCAATGTTTTCTATGTTGGGGCATTCCCAAAAGGCATTAGGTGTCACAGTCTCAATCAGGTTTGCCTGGAGGTAGAGGTACTGCAGCTTTCCTAAACCCCTGAGGATGCCCTCGGTCAGGTTACGCAACTTGTTGAAGCCCATTTGAAGGACCTGCAGGTTAAACTGAGCAGAAAAGGCCCCGTCGTCTATGTAGGAGATTTCATTCTTGGTCAGGTTCAGGTAGGTCAAGTTGGCAAAGCGACTAAGGGCAGAATAATGGATACTTTTGATTTTGTTTTCATTCAGACGAAGGTCCACAATGGTGCTGTTGATATGCTGTGGGATGGCCTCATAAGGTGGTTGGTTTTGGCTACAAATTGCGAGCCATACAAAGCCCTTTTCACCCTCGATTAACCAGCAGTCTCCGCTGACTCGGCCGACGTGAGTCAAATATACAATGGCTACAGACCAAAACAAGGCACTCGTCACCATGCCTCTGCTGCAGGCCATTGGTGCTTCTCTGAGAGTCATGTACGGGGCCCAGAAATGAAATCAAGTGACACCACTGTGGTCTCAGTACAGCTGAGGCGACCCGGTCGGAGAACCAGCTGGACCTTCAACTGTTCCCAGGGACACGAACGATCCTGTTGTTTGCCTCCTCTTCATTGATGGGTGTACGAAGGTGGATGTTGTCCCCATTTACCACTCAGGAAACTGTGGGGCGCTGTTGGGATGTGCCTGCAGTGAACCTGTGGTGATGCTGAAAAAGGACTTCACCACCTCAGCTGGGCTTGTGCTTTTTTTCTTAGGGGTGACCATCGTTTAATGGTCTCATCTTATGGTTCCTGCCTCTGGCTTTGTTCCTGCGTCGCTCTCATGTGCACGGATGAAACACCTGCAACACACAGACATGAGCACAGAGCTGGAGTCAGACACACTTCACCATGATATGAAACCTGTACCTTCAGTGCATATGTTGTTAATGAAATGTTAGACTCTAAGTGAGGAGTCGTGTTTACTCAAGCCCTTCCTGTTTATGTCCCAACAATTATTTTGTACACACTTTCAGGTGTTTGCAGTCCCTGTGGCAGACTGCTATTAAAGGAAACCGTTGGCCAATTACCACTTGACAGGCTGGGAAAAGCAGGGTGCCTGTTTTCACACCATTAACCTGAGGACTGTCAGACGCAAGTGAGGGAGGCCAGTGTTAAGAAGCTGCATTAAATCAATTATGCAGCAGCATGTGAAGTGAAAATTTGAATCATGTATTTTGTATTTTCCTCTGAAAACCTTCATGCATAAATTTAAATCTTTTTAAGTACTGGATTATAGAAGAGAAAAGAGGAAAATCGTGTTCGATGTGTGATTACCGTATCGTCCTAAATGAAATTAAAATCTTTTTGCAAAGACCGAGAGCTGCAACTCTGGCTGTAATCTGCAGTACAAGCTCCTGCAGAGTGAAAAGGATTTCTCTTAGTAATAATATAACAAGCCCTCTATATGCTTTAAATCCTCTGTTTTTACACAGTATCTAATCCCAGTTAATCACTGCACAGCTTGCATATCGTATATATCATTTTACACCATATTCTGTATAAGTTTTGTTGATGTCACTGTGCCGACAAGTGGCTGCTGTGGTTAAAGCTGAATAGTGTAACAGAAGAGGGGAGCCAGTTGTGCAGCATTCACCACATGGTAGTAAAGTTGCAGCAGCATCACCCCTGAGTGTGTGACAGGGAGTTTTACTGCTCGTGTGTTCAGCTGTGAATGTGTAGAAAGATGAATGGTGGGTTTTGGTTTTACTGTAAAGTGCAGAGATTCAACTCAGAGCACAACCTGCCTGTGTGACATCACCGCATCACTCATTATCACAGCCGTCATTACAGTGTTTAATTACTCAAGGGTCAAAGTCGTGCTACAGACATGGAAATTAAAAAAAAAAAAACTCAGCACAGGTATGCAGCAGGAGTGGGTGAAAGACTGCAATCACCAATAACACTGTGTCATTTGGAAGCAATTTGCTGGATTGATTTTAACATGCAGCAAAGTGATGTTTAGAGCTAATTGCAGACTGGATGATGTTTGGAGGAGAGGGAATTTCTTAACTGGTGTGATGCTGGAGGAAGGAGTCACTGAATCCTCCTGCTACCAGCTGATGGCTCTGTGATCAGTGGATCCTCATTAATGCAGGAAGACAAATAAGTGGTCGTCAGACTACGTTGAACAGTTTTCATTTGTGTTTTGTGTCGTTTACATGTCATGTGCAGTTACACAAATAATATCACATCATTAATTGTTGTTTGTTTAGTTAGTTCAGTAACAGTGAGACTCCTGCTGGACTTTGTTAGAGCTTGAAATGTAACAATGAGCCAAATTATTAAAAAAATAAATGTAACAACCTGAAATGTAACAACTGGTCAATAATGTAACAAAAGTGTTGAGGACAAAACATAATAATAAAAGAAAATGAACAAACCCAAAATGTAACAACTGGTCAATAATGTAACAAATGCTGAGGCCGAGAAGTAACAACTTTGTCCAAAATGTAACAACTTCTTACATTTTGGGTTTTATTACATTTTTAATTACATTTCCAGTTCAGCACTTTTGTTACATTGTCAACCAGTTGTTACATTTTGGGATTTATTACATGTTTTTTTTAATAACAATTCAGGACTTTGTTACATTTTTGGTTGTTGTTACATATCAGGCTCTGACACTCCTCAGAAAACTCCTCTGACATGGACCCAGGTGGGTTGTGTTGTGGGTGGGGGGGACACCATGAGGGGGACGGTGTGTCAGAGGACATGAGTCCACACAACAGGGAGGATCACACTGTTAGAGCAGAGGAGATGTGACAGCATATGGCACAAAGAGTAGACTTCAAACTGAAGCCCTCTCACCAGCACAGGAACTAAAGACCAGTCCCTTCTGTCATTTGACCTTTAGTGTGAGTTTATCACATTACAGTCGTACGGTGGCTCCGTCCATCTCACACTGAACATGTCTCTGCACAGATCCAAAACTCCTCATTCGTCATGTTTGTTAGTTAATTAATAAGACGGGTGTAACTGGGGACCACCCACCACCAGTTGTGTCTTTTTGTTTCTGCCTTCCAGATGCCTCACATGTTGAATAGTGTATTTTGCTCGGGGTGGACCCGGAGCCGTACGCTGCCACTCACCAACACTCTGCTACTGATTTGTTTTGCCAATTATTTTCTGAGTGACTGTAATTGCTGGCCAGATGATGTTTAGCGGTGCTGTGAAGGAAACGCTGAACTGTTATAATGCAGCAAGTCACAGGTTAAGTGGTTGGAGTGGGAGGTGGGTGGACAGAGCTCAGGACGGCAGCATCACCGCTGCATCTTCAGGACTGTGTGGTCCACTTTGGTTCGGGTTAGAGAACAGACTGATTTGGATTAAACACAACAAGCACATCTCGTCTTGTACTTTGCTGCTGACTTTCAAGACTTAATCACAGTCTGGTCTGTGCGGGAAAGTCGTGGAAAGTAACCCACACACAGGACTAAATGCTGCACTGTTACACAATGTGCTGAGTGGTAACACATGAGCATATGTGAACTGGGGTCGGGGTTTTCTCACAAGCTCACACAATAACACAGCACATGTTGTCGCACAGTTTCGGGCTCCAACAAACCCGGACAACAACATACAAACCACGGGGACTGCAGGCTGCATGTTGCATCAAAATAAAGTCTGAAGTTTCCCAGAATAATAAGAACTAATAACAGAAGGATTCCTCAGCTGCTCTGAATCCCATCCAACAGGAAGCAGCCACTGCAGGCTGATAAACCCACTCTGGGACGCTGCTACCACAATCTGAGGCTTTGTGTATTGAACATAGATTTGAGTTGGCCTAGAGGGTGAGATTATATGTTAATCTAAAGCTTATAGATTAGCCTATTTGTACTTTATATTCCATAAATTCACTGTAAATGGGGAAGCTGCTATGTCTTCATTGCCAATTCACTATTTGTGCTTTCTCATTCCCACACCAGCAAACGGGGTAAATGAATGCAGAGTTGTGCAGGCTGTCTCGCTGTGTGGCATATGCAAAACAGTTTAGAACCAACTCTGATAATATTTTATTTTGTCACTGTCTCCATGAGGATTTTATTTCACATGCAAACTCTCCAGGTTCAGATTTGTGGGTTTCTCCGCAGGAAAAACAAGAACAATTTTTGGTGCACAAAGCAGATTTTTGATTGCGGTTTGCATCGCACTGAGCAGTGACTGAGAAGGAAGATAATCAAGTAAAAGCACCGGCCAGCTTTTCAAGTACAGATAAAGAGCAGGAATAGATGCTGTGTGGAGGGAGGGCAGCACAACAGAATGCCAAAGGCTGCCGTTACAAAACCACCTTCATGATGACAAAAGAGCAGCGGCAGAGGAGCAGTGAAGAAAAGACGACTCTCAAAGCCCCCGGGAGGAGAGAGGGTCCAAATCAAATGTTCCATGAAATGAATATGAAAAAATACATCTCTGCAGAGTATCTGGCGAGGCAAGAGATCTCTTAAAAAAAAAGACACAGTGTCTTGTTATTATTATCCTCAATGTGTGACCTTTATCGCAAATACCGCACGGCAGAGACTGAGCTCATCCGACCTGGTCTCCACTCACTGGTGCAGGATCCTTCAGCAGCTGATGGGAGTTTAAGTTTAGGGCTGCAACGTTTATTCCACATTATAAAAATTCATCAATGCGGAAATTCAAGAGTCGATGCGTCGTATTATTGTTTTTGTCATTGGTAAAATCAAATACCAGCAGTTTCCTACAGGAACTGGTGGGGGCAGTATCGCTCCCACTATTGACGTTATTTACAGAAACAGGAAGAAGAAGAAGTGGAAGCACGACAGCAACAGGCGGCAGAACCAACCAATAAAGAGGGAAGATGCAAAACAGCAGCTTTTTGATTTTTACTTTTTTTTTTCAGAAGGCTAAATATCACGTTGGTCCTCTCCATGGGAAATGTGAGTACACAAAAACCAAGACGGACAGTCGACCGACACAAAGTATTACACACACTCTGCAGGAAGGAGTCTTCACTGAAGCACTTCCTGTTTAAAATACCACATTAACAGGAAGCATACGTTAGTCAGGGATTCTGCTAGCACTTAAGCTAACCTGATGCCCAGCTTGCGACAAACCACCCTCGTGCAAATTTTTATTGTTTGACAGCGCTATTTATTACTGCACCTTAACAAGCATTAGTTATCCAATTATTCGATTAATCGATGGAGTAATCAATAGATTATTCGATTACTAAAATACTCGTTAGCGGCAGCCCTATTTTGGGCAAAGTACATTTTGGGTTTTAACAATTTGGGTCATTGTTACATTTCAGGTTGTTGTTACAAAGAGGACTTATAGAAGATGAGGAGGGTGAAGGTGTCAGTGGAGATGCCCACCAGACCACCCAGGAGGGCGAGAGCTCAGTGGATGTCAAACGAAGCACACGTACATGCTAACATGCTAACCTGACAGGGGAGCGCGCGCTAAATGTCAATCAATCTTTAATTCATGTCATTTGTGCCTCCTCTGTGTTGATTATGCAGCACACCTACATCGCCGTGCCCTTGTGTACGCATTTATGTATGAGTGTGTGTGTGTGTGTGTGTGTGTATGTGTGTGTAGGTGGAATCTTGAGCCAAGCTCCTCAGTAATCTCATCATGCTGACATCCTGCCTTGGTGTAGGTTACATGCTGTGATATGTGTGTGTGTGTGTGTGTGTGTGTGTGTGTGTTTGTGTGTGTGTGTGAGAGAGGGGTACCGGGTTAATATGTCACTCAGTTGGGGGTTCTGGTAAAAGCTGACTTTTTGTGACACCCCACATTGCACTGGCGGCACTGCTTACTGTGTTAAAGTGTCTGTGTGTGTGTGTGTGTGTGTGACTGAGTGAGGAAGGGATCCAGCCAAATCTCCACCCCAGTGCGAGTCACAGTGGAAATAGCCTCTC
>OOFC01051164.1:3235-17214 GCA_900323345.1 Pseudochromis fuscus
CAGATGCAGCTTAAATAAAACAGAATAGACCAAGTTTTTAATAACTTAAAATACAGTAAACTGAATCGAGATGTCTTCTTCAGCTCCATCCCAGTGTTGGATGTGAAATAACAGTCCTGCATGCTGTGGTCAGTGCTGGCTCACTGACCGGCACACATGTGCAGTGAAGCAGCAGGCGAGCGGCAGCAGCATCAGCAGCGCCTGCAGCAGCTGAGGCATTGTGGGTCCTTTAAAAAAAAAAAAAAACTGTCATCAGTTGCCGAGCATCTTCCTGAAACTGGCTACACACTGACCTAGTTTGGCAACACTCTGCTGCTGCCTTCAATGTCAAGTGTGTACGTGTGGGGGTGTGGGTGTGGGCGGGTGTGTGTGTGACTGGGAGAGGGAGGAAGCTGCGAGCTGAGTGGACCAGCAGCCGTGGTCCAGCAGCTGTGGTTCAGCAGACGTCGTCCACTCCCTGGTTAAAGACAGACGCAGAGAGCGGGGGAGGCAGCTGCAGAAGGTGAGAACGTTTGTGTACTTCCTGTCCGCCCCTCGTTTCCCAGCATGCCCTGTGGTCATGGTGAAGTCTGGGCTTCATGTGCTGTTGTTATATCGCTGCTCGGTATTGAAGCTGCAGGACACAGTGGGCTGTGGAGGACGGGCTGGAGATACCTGCTGTTTTCATCTGCGACTCTTAATGATGACTGACAATGCAGCCATGTTTTGATTGGTGATCAGGTCAGTGAGTAAGTGTAATGGATGTTCCCGTGGTGTAGACTGTTTACAGGATGGATGAAGCTAACGTGACGACACCTGTTGGTTTGTGGATCCTCATTTTGAAGTTTGGTATTTGAACGTGGCCATGTTGGCAGTGCTGGACAAAGTACTCAACTTCAGCACTTGAGTCAAAGTACTGATACTCATGGTCAAATCTTACTCAACTTCAAATAAAAGTTATTGGTCAAAATGTTACTCAAGTTACTAAGTACCAAGTACTAAAGTACATTCATTTAAAAATACTTAAGTATTCAAAAGTAACAAGTAAAAGTACATTTTCTAATATCAGTACATTGCTGTATTGTTCTCAATGCCCGAGTCAATCCCCGACTAACATCTGCTTCCTGTTAATGTGGTATTTTAATCTGAAAGGGCTTCGATGAAAAGAAAACTCCTTCCTGCAGAGTGTGTATAATACTTTGTTGGTTGACTGTTCGGTCTTGCCTTTTTGTTTTCAAATTTCCCATCAAGAGGCTAACATGCTATGTAGCATTAAAAAAAAAAAAACCCCATAAATCGACAAAACCGTGCTGTTTCCTGTCTTCCCTCTTTATTGTTCGGTTATGCTGCTGGTCACTTCCTGTCGATTTGCACATGCACGACAGTAACTCTACCTGGACAAACTGCCTGAAACACATTGCAGCATAGACTGTATATAAAGTAAGTAACCACACACTTCCTGGGAATGTAGTGGAGTCCAAAGTACAATATTTGTCTTTGAAATGTAGCAGAGTGAAAGTAAAAGTTTCCAAAAAAACAAATACCCAAGTAAAGTACAAATACTGAAAAAATGTACAGTACTCAAGTAAATATACTCCGTTACTATCCACCACCGCCTGTTGGTCGTTTGAAGCCAGAAGTGACCATAATTGGATATGAAGGGTGGAGTGAGGAGGCGGGTCTGACCCTTGAACCTGAGGACACCGTCCAATGTGGATGAGACTGGAGTTCACTTGTGAATGAGCCTCCAAACCAGTTGAACATTACTGGAAACCAGTTTTTTTCCACAATGTAAACCAGTAAGGTTTATAAAAAATCACCAATGTACAGTTACACCCATGAAAAACTATTCTAATATTTTAATATTTAAAAAAAACTGAACTGCAGAGTCAGTTTATAATGAAAGTTACTTAAATTCTCATTAAGTGCTTTTCAGCCTCTGGCAGCAGAGATGCCAGTTGAGGACATTAGCAATTGGGGGGGGATCACATTTATACCTCACAGGTAAAAAAGAAACAATGTTTGTAGCATGAAGGGAAAACTGCAGCTTGATTGGCCTCAATATGAAAACATTGTTATCAGCTGTATAAAAATTGCTTGGCTCTAAGAAAGACTGAGGCACAATCTGATACACACTGAATTACACACAGCAGCTTTATCAGGCCGCCGGGCCAACACACACACACACACACACACACACAGTTACCCCGAGGGCTTTGCTGTCCAGTGGAGCTGAGATAGGGAAGCACCTGCAGTCAGTCACCACCGCCCCTCCCCCCACGGTGCTGTCACTGTTTGTTACAGCTGCACACGTCCTGCAAACAGGGGAAATAATTTCACTAATCCACCAGTTTGTGTATTGGAATAATTGTGCAATAACATCCAAGTGGCCTGAACAGAAGATGGTGGCTGCAGCAGCAGGACAGTGGTCAGTGGTGTGAAGATGCAGAGGGGAGGGGAGCAGTCATCCTCCTCTGGGTAAATAAAACCAGAGAAAGATCCAAACTGACCCTCTGCCATTGTGTGTTTCATCTCGGGAAGATAATGATGTCATTCATCACTGTTCAGCTGTATACGAGCTCCACTCAGAGGGTTGCAGCTCGCCGACCATGATGCTGACTGTGTGACGTTCATCTGTCTGATTATCTCAGCTGCAGTCTGCATGAGAAGCACGCCACAGATAAACTTTGTTCTGAATGTCCCGATAAACATGCAATCTTGTGGTTTGAATAATCATGCTGATTATTAGGAAGATTTTATTTTCTTCTCAGTAACATGTCCATATAATGAGCAGCTCTTGTTGGCCTTTGTCAGTTGTTGATGGTATAATGTTTAATTTTGTGTATTTTTGAAAGGACAACTCATTTATAATTGTCCATTGATCAGAAACTGTTTGAGTGACATCACCAAATTTACAGGGAGGTTTGTTTACATCTGGCATGAATTAGAGTTTTTGGCTCAACTTTTTTCTCAATAACCTCAGAATACAGTTGAGTATGAAGAACTTGAAATAAGCTTCAAAGTGACACCAGAATCAGCTCTGTAGGTGCTACACTTTTAGAGATGTGGGTGTTTTAATTCATGTGGTATCGCTAATTAGCTTAGTTTGTTAGCATGTGTCTCACTAATTAAGAGTCTTAGCACAAAAATTTCTCTGGCCATTACTCATGGGTCTCAGTTATTCCCCAAAATTTGAGAGGTCAAGACAAATTCCTGGTTGATTTGACCTGGACTGACCCTTAGCTAACTATCAACAAGCTGCTGTAATACATTAGATACTGTACACATACTGTGTGTAAAACAGTGACACAGTGACGTCACCCTTTGGTTTGTGAACTAGGGAGCGGATCTAACAAAGCAGCCAGTGGTGGACAAACTTCTCAACTCCAGTACTTCAATCAGTACTGATACTCATGGTCAAATCTTACTCAACTACAAGTAAAAGTTATTTGGCCAAAATTTTACTCAGTACAGTACAGAGTACATTTTCTAAACATGGCTGTATTGTTTTCTCAGTGACCGACTCGACCCCTGACCAACGTTTACTTCTTGTTAATGTGGTATTTTAAGCTGAAAGGGCTTCAGTGAAAAGAAAACTCCTTCCTGCAGAGTGTGCATAATACTTTACATCGGTCGACTGTTCGGTCTGGTTTTTTTGTTCTCAAATTTCCCATCAAGAGGGTCAACGTGCTTAAAAGAAAAAAACAAAAACACCAAAACTGTGCTGTTTCGTGTCTTCCCTCCTTATTGGTTGGTTCTGCTTCTGGTCATTACCTGATCACCGATTTGTGCACATGCGACGGTAACTCTACTTGAACAAACTGCCCGAGATGCATTGCCAGCGTAGACTGTATATAAACTAAGTAACGACAAGCTTCCTAGGAATGTAGTGGAGTCCAAAGTACAATATTTGTCTTTGAAATGTCGTGGAGTGAAAGTCATAAGTTTCCAAAAAACAAATACTAAAGTACAGGTACTCAAAAAATATACTTAACTACATTACTCAAGTAAATGTACTCTGTTACTGTCCACCACTGAAAGCAGCCGGGTTCATAAGATCCATAGACTGTATATAAAATATGGATGTCACCACAGAGACGTCACCTGTTGGGTTGTGGACTTTTTGAACATGTTGGTTTTGGAGACAGAATTTCAGGTTTCTTTTCTGAAATGTAGAAACTTCTTATGTTCAGATGAAGATGGTGGGATTTAGAAAACAACGAGATACAATCATTGATAATTATTCATTATTTAATCATGGTGCTCTCAGTGACCTTTGAAGAATCTGATTTTGCAGACGTGCATGTGCTAAATGTCACAGCTCAGAGGCTGTACAACAAGCAGCAGGCTGAGCTGTAACTGAGACATGTTTGTAATAAGACACAGATGTGGATGAAGCCGTGTCAGGTACCTGCAGATACACTTGTAGTTTTTCTCTTGTGATCTTCAGATTTTTCTTTAACAAAGTGGTCCTTTTTAAGTATTTCTGTAAGATGTTTGTTATGATCCATAGGTCGGAGGCTTGAGGTGGATAGATGGTTGATAAAACCATTGGACTATAACACAGGGGATGGTTTCCCATTTTAAATGTTATATTGAATCATCTATTTTTACTCAAACCCTGATCCAGGTTGTTTCGTGTCTAAATCGTAATCAGACAAAAACAGGAAGTGGATTGACAGTATTCAGACTGTGGCTACTGTTTGTATGGATGAAGCAAGTGGGGCTCAGAGTGAGGCCAAGTCCAACAAAGTGCAATACTCCTGATGGCCACTAGATGCTGTTAGGGGTGTGGTTGTGTCCAAGGGTCAGACCCGCCTCCTCAAGTCTTTCTTTAAATCCAATTATGGTCATATCTGTCTCCATGGCGACTTTCAAATACCAAACTCTTCACAACGTGAATCCTCAAACTAATGGATCATGTCACGCTTGCTTCATCCATTTCTGTAAACAGTCCATGATCAGCCAATTTGTTCTTGAAGCCAATAATGTAATAACAGGCGATAACGTAATCACAGCTGATAACGTCATAAATTTGCCCTTTTTGAAATGTAATAGGCCAATATCATAATAACTGGCTAGTAACGTAATGATTACGATATTGGCTTCTTATTACATTGGCAGTTTTTTTTTTTTCATTTACCAGGCCAATAACGTAATAAGCAGCCAATAATGTATTAAATTATTACGTTATTAGCCAAAAGTTATTACATTATCGGTTCAGGACTTTTATTACGTTATTGGCCTATTACATTTCAAAAAGGGCAACTTTATTACGTTATCGGCTGTTATTACGTTATTGGCTTCAACAGTTGTTGCTTGCTATTTTTAGGACACTACTGGACACAGCAGGACAACAGCCACAATGACTTTTTGTCCAGGGATAGATCGGCCTTAATCAAAAGTGAAATATCTTTGCATACCGACGTCAGCATCACCTGCACCTGTCTGACCGTAGACCACGTCAGCCTGATGAGTGGTTTGCCGTGCAGGTCGGCTCTCGGCCTGGTGTCCGGAGGTGATGCAGAGCTGCTGTGGGCTGGTCCGGCCACACACAGAGCTCGATAAGAAGCAGCCAGACAGCAGAGCAGACTGTTCACCATGTACCACTGCTGCTGCTGATAGCAGACGCCTGAGAGTCGGTGCAGCACTGAAAACATTTTGTTCAAATCTTGACTGAGAGCGATGCTGGAGCCGGGTGGATGGGAGGGAGGGGGGCCACAGAGGGATTTGGTTTCGCCACATCATTTTCACACTGACAGATGACGAGCGAGGAGAAAGTGTAGGGACTGAGCGAGCCTGCGTTTGAAGGGGGGCAGCAGAGAGATCCACTGTGCTATCTGTCTACCTGTCTGTCTGCACACTGCCCCCTCCCTGTACAATATGGGTGCTGAAGGCTCAGCTGAGAGCTCTGCATCACCTCGGTGACACCCGAGGAGGCATCTCCACGCTCCCTCCTCCTCGTGTCATCATGTGGATCTCTCTCCATCTCTGAATCCATCCATCTCACTCTCTCAGATTCACTTTTCTGAGTCGCGCTGCTCCGCTCCTCCCGATCCCATCAGCTTCACCTTCAATTGACACCGTGAAATATCTCCCTCCCCGCCCCTCTCCTCCTCCGCTCGTCTGCTCGGCAGTCGGGAGGAGGCTTCATTCGAATTACTTCAGATCAAGTGTGTGATCTTGCATTTGCGCAGAGGGAATGGATTCAACCAGACTGCATGAGCTTTACACTCACTTTCATCTCATGTACACTCCACGCACCTCATGCAGACCAAGGAGCTTGTTGGCGTTGAGGGTGGAGACTGAACAGTCGGATTTCAGTTCCCATCTCGAATGTCAAATGACCCGAAGGTGTAAACACAAGTCGGTCTGTGAAAGCTTTTTAATAATGACATGAAAATCTGCCATCTTTCTCCCTGTTACCTTAAAGTGGTGGTGTGCAGTGAGATGTTGCCCTCACCAGGTGCTTTCCACTGAAATCTGACACTGCAGTGGACGTCCACTCAACAAACACTGGACTGGTACACACTGGAAAAATGTAGCCAGATGAGGGGTGTTGTCTGAGCATTGTTGCCGACCATCTCTTTGTGGCAGCTGACAAATCTGTAGAAATAATGTGACGTATTCATAGCAACCAGGAGCAAAATCTAAAGACTGAACCCTTGCTAAGCAGCAAGCTACTGCAGAGGTAAACCTGAGTCTTCAAAAACCAGACACTCCCACAGACTGAATACAGAAAAGAAAAAAGCCTTGTGGACTCACATTTTGAAGTCAGGACTTTTGATTGTCGCCATGTTGGTTGTTTGGAGCCAGAAGTGACCATATTTGGATATGAAGGGAGGAGGGAGGAGGCGGGTGTAACCCTTGAACCTGAGGATGCTACTCAATGTGTATGAGACTGCAGTTCAGTGGTCTCATTGGAGAGCTGTCAGGCAAACTAACCCCGCCCCTAACTCCTCCCCTTTTCTCAGCCTAATATCTCATTAGTGATAAATAATTTTCAGATGGACCTGATCACTGGGAAGAAGAGTCGACTTTATGTAATGACATCAGACTGAATATTTCAGGTCTAGCTTCAATTGACTTTAATTGAAGTCTTTTAGAGCCAGCATCTAGTGGCCATCAGTGGTACTGCACCTCATTTTTGAGCCCTGGTTGCTTCGTCCACTTCTATAAACACTCCCCATAAACGTCAGGGTTAACAGAGCCCGGTACAAAGCACAGGTTGGGTCTGTGTTGACGCTGTGGCCTCGTTCAGGTTTGGTTGTTCCAGCATCATGTTTCCTTCCTTGTGTTGATCTAGATTATTTTCAGATTGCCAACAGTTTGCTGAGTCACCGTTGTGATGTGGATTGATTGACAGCAGGCGCAGCTCCACTGACGTGATGTGAATGATGTCTCCATTGGTTCAAAGTTAGACGGGTGGAGCGAGGACCAGAGGGGTGCGTTTGTTTTACTGCACGGGGTGGCGTTTACATGTTTTGCAGACCCTGTGGAACCACTGGTGTCAGTCTTACCAGGCAGAGGTGATGATGATGCTGAAGATGATGATGAGGATGCACAAATTCATCTACATCTAAACTATGTTGCTACTCTGGTTTCATTAGGCCCCATCAGGTCTACAGAGGATGTGGTTAGCGGTATACATCCAAACATGGCAAAATAAATGTCCTCCTAGCAACAGCCTCCTCGCCGCGAAGCACAGCAACTTAATCTCTCATTTAGTTTGTGATTGAGGTCAGCGCACACTCGCTGCTTACTGTGGAGGTAATCATTTCCTCTCCCTCCCCTCCTTCATTATCACATCCCTCTCCTCCCTCCCTCTCCTCTCCTCTGTTTTGTCCCCACAGCCCGGGCCACTAATTCACTGCCTCAATTAGACAGAGGTTTAATGAAGACGTCCAGCCAATATGATTACATAATTATCTCTGTGTTAGCTAAGTAAAGCAGAAAAAAAAAGCAACTTCCCGGCCACAGATGGAGCGAGACGCAGCCAGAGAATAGGAAGCCATCACTTTTGTCAGCTGCTGTTGATGTTTTCATTGCGGCGCTCATATTTCAGGTCCTTGGCCCAAATTAAATGCTGTTAAATGTTTTTAATGTGAGCAAAGAGCGGCTGTCATCGCACTGATGATTACAGTAAAAGATGCTGTCAGCTGATTCCTCTTTTGTCAAGGGCGTGCGCTTCTCCACTAAATGATGTGTGCTCGTGCGTGTCAGTGTTTTCGTTTTAATTAGGTTTAAATTTATCTTCTCTTGGATAATCCATCGCTCTGAACATTTAGTTTTCCTGTTTGAATCTGTCAAGACACTCAACTGCAAATGTTTGCTTGTTGTTGGAATAAGATTAAGAATCAGTAAAATACTGTTTCTGAGCCGCAGACTTTCTGTTGTCGACTTCTAACCAGCATCTGTCATCGTGGGGCTGTTACTGAAACTTCCAGCCAATCAGCAGCCAGGATTCTGTGTGACCCTGGTACAATATAATACAAGGTTCCTACACATTTGAAATTCCAGACTATTTTCCAGACCTTAATTTCCAAACTTCCAGGTAAAAAAATATTAAAATAATTATGTGACAATTTGAGTTTGAGTAAATAGATTTGTGTCATGTGAGTAAATTCATTCTTCTTATAAGATGAATATTTTCCATACACTAGTTTCCCTTTTCTATAGTTTTCCAGACCTGGAAATATACTTTCCATACTTGCGTAGGAACCCTGATAATACAACGTAACATAAATTAAGAATAAAGTAACATAACAATCACTGAAGATAACGTAAAACAATTTCCTATCTGTACGCTAAGAAAGTGTGACATGTGCAGAAAAGTAACCTGACCTGATGTGACCCAATGTAACACCTGATCTTTACCTAATGACATCAGGATGACTTGTGGAAAAATGTATTGATTGAATATTTCAGGATTGAAAATGACCATTTTTGAATTTAGATCAATTGGAGTTTTTGGAGTCATCTAGTGGCTGTTGGTGGTATTGCACTTTTTTAGAGTCTATGAACATATCATATAAACTATAATAGGATAACACAGCAAACAACATGTAAGGTGATGCAAAGTGACATAATGTAATGTAACATGTTTAGTCCGACATCTGTAAACTAACATAACACAACATGATGCAATGTAACCTAATATAACACTATGTAGCGTAGAGCTATATACTGCAAAATTACACTACATGAGATTATGTAAGATAAAACAGACCACAACATAAAGACTGCAGTTACACAATGTCTCATAACGTACAACACGTTTACGTCCTGAGACATTTCTACATTAGTCTGAGAAGGTTCATTTTGGCCTTTGTTGACATTGTGGGGCACTGAGGGCAGAACTGTACTTTACCTTAAAATAAAGTTTGATTATAGAAATGTTGTTCTGAAATGAGCTGTCAGCCATGTTGTGCAGGTGTTTAAAAACACAGCACTCCTCCAAAGCAACATGTTAGTGGCTTCTCAGCTTTCACTGGACACTGGGTGTCTCCGGTAGTTATGACAAACTGTTGATCTATAAAATGAGCAGCTCAAAAACAAAGATGATCACGGGGGGGGTGAGTTGGGCAGCAGTGCTGTGCGTCAGTGCAACAGGTGTGGTGCATGCACTAATTAAGCTCTCTGCCTCTTATGCAGTAGTTTGCTGGAGCTCTGGGCCCGAGACCAAGTGGTCCTGACCAGAGACCCGAGGCCCAGGGCCCGAGGCCAGGCGCTCTGTTAGCAGGAGGGAAGACACAGTAACAGGTCTATTGTTACACTGGCGTCCAACTGGTCCTTGTTGCGGGGATGACAGGCCACTTGTCACTTGTTGTGTACACTTCACTACTTGCAGTTTTATTTCTTTTTCAAGACAAAAACTCTGTATAAGATGCACTCCCAGGTTCCTCCACTGCACGCCCCACGCCGGCAGGACTCCTGAGGACACAGCTGTGTCTGGACAGATGAGTCACTTCACCAACAGTAACAATCTCTATACTCTTTTCACGGCGCCTCCTGCTGCCGCTCCACATGTTGCTGCTGTCCACTGTCTCCACTGTCCTCGCTGTGCACCGCCATGTTTTCAGATTTTTGACAATTTTGATAAGTGTTAGTTCTGGAGACATCCCCACTGTGTGTAATTCACCGCAGGAAGCTGCCCCCCTGTACATGAAGTGAAAGTTGGGTGTCCATCACCCAGCGAGCTGCTTGCAGCCGTCACTGTCTGACTGGAAGATGTGAGAGAGCAGCTGTAAAAGGCAGTGGGATGACGGACAGCCGCTGTCATTTGGCCTGACATCTGTGTGCGTGCATGTGTGCGTGCTCGCGCGTCTCCGAGTTGTGTGACCTTATGTATGGCCGGTGTGTGTCGTGCATCCCTGTGTGTGTTGCTCAGAGGTAGGTGAAGCTCAGAGATGATATGTCAAGCTGGAGGACACAGGCTGCTCCTCCATCCTGCCATATCTAACCATGTGTCATTTTACATTACAGCACCGCAGCACAGCCGACGTGTCCCCATCTGTCCTTGTGTGTGTTGGTGTGTGTGTGTGTGTGTGTGTGTGTGATACACATTCATAGCTGAGTGCTCAGTAGTGAGTGGCTGCATCACGTGACCGGGACGAGGGGAAGGCCTCGCAGAGCGATGGTGAACAACAACACGTCCAGCTCTTCACTCATGTAGAAATCATACACCCGTACCCCCAGGAGGCTCGTACAAAACGCTTCACAGATACCAGTTAGAGTGCCTCATGTTATTCAAGCCATAACACACACACACACACACACACAAGCAGTCACCTACATCAAGCTGTTCAGAGCAGCCAAGGTTCAAACCCACTTCTTCATCCTGTTTATTAGTTACATGTCCACAGGCTGGTTTCTCCAAAACATCAGTGATTCTTTTACTCTGAAAGGACTTTGTGATCCTGAGGATGAATTTATTTTATCTCCCAGTAGACGAGCCTGTTGTCTTGTGCAGATCAAAGAGTAAGTTTTACTAGTCTGCCACTACAGTGAGGACTCTAAATATAATGTTAGATATCTGACATGCAGGTGATAACAAAAGATAAACTTACTTTGTGTGAAGCCAAAAGTGTAGATGCTGGTTTTGACCAGTGAGAATCATGATTGAATATAAAAGAGCCACAAGTTGGTTTGTAGTGTTTTTGAAGCCTCGTGTTTGTTATTTGACTGTTGCCGTCTTGGTTAAGTTTGGAGCCTGAAGTGGCCATATGTGGATGAGAGGGCGGGGCTAGGAAGGATTGAGGGGGCGGATCTGACCACAGTTGGCCTCCTGTGATGATGCCCGCCTGTCAGTCTAAGTGTCCAGCCTCTTAATTATGCACAACTTTAATACAATTTAAACAGGTGAGGTTAATGAGAAGTCATCCATGAACGGGGAAATGGACTTTAGAGAGCAAATAAAATGTTTGTACTAGACTGTAGACATGTTGGAGCCTCGAGTGGTCATTTGAGGAATTGCAGTTTTTACTTGCAGCTCTACAGGTGGCCTCTTGGTGTCACCAAAGTGTTTCCAGCTGTTTGCAGTGGAAGCACATACTGGTGTGACTAATCCGTGTGTGATGTTATTTTTGGGTTCAACCTGTGGTAAAACACACCTCATAACTTTGTACCCAGCAGTCCAACCAGAATGAGTGAAGGGCTGGAGCAACTACCTCACCCACCAACTTGTCCTACTCGTTTGTTGTTCCAACTCATGTCTCTACCAGATGACATCCCCACACTATTGTATACAGTCACTACTTACTAATAACATAAATTGTAGGCTTCAATAATTAAAACTGAAGCTGCACACAAGTGCAAAAAACTGCAGTCGGATCCATAAGCGACCATATTTGGACATGATGGGAGGAGTGACTATTGCAGCTGAGGACACTGTCCAATGTGGACAAGACTGGAGCTCAGGTCTATTCTAATTGGAGGAAAGAGCTGTCGATCAAGCTAACCACGCCCCTGACTCCTCCCCTTCCCTCAGACTAATATCTCCTGAATGATAAATGATGTTCAGATGAACCAGATCTCTGAGAAGAAGAGTCGACTTTATCTAATGACATCAGAATGACTGGTGGAGAAATGTATTGACTGAATATTTCAGGATTGAAAATGACCATTTTTGAATTGAAGTCAGTTGGAGTTTTTGGAGTCAACATCTAGTGGCCGTCAGGAGTATTGCACCTTTTTCACACTTCTTCATTAGCCTCATTTTTGCGAGCTGGTTGCTTCATCCACTTCTATAAACACTCTATGAGTCAGTTCCCAGAGTTAAAGTTAAACCTTCACAACAACCTGGTACAAGAAACTGTTTCCGTCTCTTTGGTTAATTTCTCAACAACATGCTAAACTGTACATCTCCACAAACCATGGACATTATAAATGATAACACTGCACCTCCACTCCACAGTGCCCCCTGCTGGGCTGTTTGAGCCCTGATTGGTTCCACCTGCAGGAAACATTTTGGTTTGTCTGCACTCAGCTCCTTCACTGTGTATGTGCTGTGTTGCTCTGCAGCATCAGGTTGCACCAAATTAGTTGCTTTAACCCAATCTGTGGATAAAAAAAAAAGATTCACTTGTGTTTCCAAATTTCCAGAACAACTCGGCCTCGCACTAAACGGATCAATACTGTAGCTGCCAGGTTTGTTACTAGCAGCATTACAGTACAGTACAAGCAAACAGCAGCGGTAAATACTGCACTGACCTCTGCACAACACCTCTGCTTTAATGTGCATTAAAAGCCCAGAGGCATCCATGCAATATATTTGTCTCTCAAAGGGAAATGTATGCAGTAAAAACAACAATTTACGAAGTGTGCGATGTGGTAAAATGCCGCAGCGCTCTGCTTTAAAAAGACTAATGACTTCATTTGATGGCGATGGCAGGCGTTTAAACAGTTTTTCAAAAACTTGCTTCGCAGCAGCGTCTTAATTTGCTGCTGCTGGAGGTTCAGGAATTCCTCGGCGGACTCAGACGTGTCATGTGCAGATGAATTCGCGGCTCAGATCCTCCTCCTTCTCCGGATAGCAGGAGGGTTTAAAAATACCGCAAACCTCCCAGGATGCTACTGGAGAGCAGAGGCTGGAAAGTGTGGGGCACGCTGGGAAACACACACACACACACACACACACACACACACACACACACAAAAATAGAAAGAAAAAGATAGAGTGCACACATCCCAAGTGGAGAGGAGGAGAGAGGAAGAGAAAAGAGGGCAAAGGGAGAGGGAGGAGAGGAAGATCTGCTCATTTTAAAGTACACAAGGAGCCAAAATGAGCAAAGTGTTTTCTTTAGTGCAGCTGCCACGATTACACAACTCAGTGTGATGTTAGAAGTGGCAACAAATGTTGTGTTCTGGAAAGAGGGGAATTAAGAGAGAGGGGATGGAGGATCTCAGGAAGAGGAAGAAAGAGGCAAAGAAGCAGTGATGATGTTCAGCTGGACTCGGTCGGTGCAGGGAGCAGACTTCAGTACACTGCACAACTGGGGTTGGGTACCGAAATTCAGTTCCAAGTAGGAACCAAATTAAACTTGCACCCCTTTTCCACCAAATGGGTTCCAGGGCCAGTTCCGGGCCAGTTCCTGACTTGGCCCCAGTTTGTTGGTTTTCCACCGCCGCGAGAACCGGCCCCAGCCCCTAAAACAGGGGCCACCTCTGGCCCCACTTCTTTGCCGGGCCAGACTTGGCCCCGATTAAGCAGCGACTACGCCAGGAGCAGGAGGAGCGACGGCAGAAACACAGCTAGCGATAGTAGAAGAATAAAGCAATGAAAATACCGTTTTGGCTCTGGATCCCGGTGTAGACTTTTAAAACCAGGAACAGCACTTGCATGCACACGATCAGCTCCTCCATTTAAACATTATTACAGCAAGGCTGCGCTTCGCCGTCATATGCGACAGGGAAGCAGATTGTAATTCCCCAAAACTGAATAAATACCGCACGTAGCGATGCAACACTGCTTTGTTAACTCAATCATGTTGTAATTAGAC
>OOFC01051166.1:0-14369 GCA_900323345.1 Pseudochromis fuscus
TTTAGGAAATACAGTAACCAACAGGAAGTACAGTCAATGTCATGAAATACAGTTAATGTCAGGAAGTACAGTCAACATCAGGAAGTAAAGTCAACATCAGGGAGTATAGTTAACATCAGGAAGTACAGTCAACATCAGGAAGTACAGTCAACATCAGGAAGTACAGTCAACATCAGGAAGTACAGTCAACATCAGGAAGTACAGTTAACATCAGGAAGTACAGTTAACATCAGGAAGTTAAGTCAACATCAGGAAGTACAGTTAACATCAGGAAGTTAAGTCAACATCAGGACGTTCAGTCAACATCAGGAAGTACAGTCAACATCAGGAAGTACAGTCAACATCAGGAAGTACAGTTAACATCAGGAAATACAGTCAACATCGGACAGTTGTGTACTAGTGAATCTACAAAGTATTGTCATAGGATCAGAGCTGCTGTGTCACATTGTGCTTTTCCCCTGAGGGATTAAATGTGATCAATGTCTGTAGAAATGTTCATATTGTACATATGTTGCATTAACCCTCAAGTGTGACATTGACAGTTTGAAGTACTCTATGCAACACTACCTTCCATGTTGTTGAGGCCTCGTGATGCAATTGAAAACAGTTTATTTTCATGAAATGTTCACAGAAGACAGCAGTATCTTACATACATCTTAGTAACAGCGTCTCTGTCTCCTGGTTACCAAAAAAAAACAAGTTCTCAGCTGTTGCTGGTGTGTTAAAACACCCTTTTAATTAGGACTGATTAACTTGATTGGCTGCCACTCTTCAATCCCAGAGCATATTTCCATGAGTAGTTAATTTCATGTATCCAAAGGCTGGAGAGCTGAAACAAATGTGCTGCAGGTCAGTGAGGACAGAAAAGCTTCTCCCTCCATAAATCAATCTGCTTTTTTTTTTGTTTTTTTTAGACAAGGTAATTAAAGAAGACAGTGTCCTTGGGGAACCTGGTGTTTGTGCATCCAGAATGGAAGATGGAAGGTGATATACAGTTGTGTAAAGTGAGATATTATTAATTGCTGTGGGTAACATCTCTATGATGGGATGTCATGCTTGGCGTCCAGCTTATTACACCATCTTTTTTCCTTTTGTAGAACATTAAAGCATCATTCACTCAGAATTTAATGCTCTCTCTTCACGGTCACAGCCCTCTCATCCACCTCTGAGTTTGTTTAGGAAACAGTGCCTGTTGGATATTGTTTGGTTCTCTGGTTTCGTGGTAAGGTGCAAGGCCTTTTTCACCATCTGGTATACATGACAATGCCATGATTCAATCAACATCCCATTTACTGCCATTTACTCTTCTAGAGGAAACCATCATGGGTTGTGATGGACCATTATCCTCGGATGAGGACTATTCTCATTTCCTAGATGGCTTTGTGTGTGTTTTGTGTGTGTCAGCGTGTGTGCAGTGCATCGGCAGAAAAGGCCGTTTCATAACACAAGAGCTACATGAGAGCGTCACGCTTTGCTGATAGTCACACTCTGGAGAGAGGCTGTTTCACTAACCTGTGGAACAAATTCTCTTTCCTCTCTCTTGTCAACACCTACACTTTGAGATGAAATGTACTTGTTTCTATTATTTAACAGTAACATGCATCCCAGGGACATATGATTATTGTCTTGTTGTGTAAGCTGTGCAGCGACCTGTGCTTGATCGCTGTGCGGTCCTGAGGTGCTCAGATGACTGCGATGATGAGCTCAATGGACTCATGAAGAGGAACACTCGCTCTGTTTCAAGCAGAGCAAAAACCTGATGATGAGTTTTGGAAATCGGAAACAGAATCAACCGCTTTGTTGATCCCTGAGGGGAAATTATGTTTAGCTTAAAAAGGAAATTAGTCAACTTTTACTGGAAGTGTTGCTTGATCATACTATTGTAGTCAGTTCTATTCCCTGAAAATGTTTCATGTATAATGAGTGCTGGAAGTTTTGATATGAAACAGCCTTTCGTCACCATGGAGAAACTGAGGATTTCTTAGGCTCTCTCTCTGCTGCACTAACAAATCACAGGAGGGATAAGAGACATTTCTTTTATTTCATTTACTGGCAGCCACAGTCTGAAGGCGGCTGCTAAATCTGTAATATGTGGCTGAAAATAGAGACAAAGCGGCTGATTCTTTAGACCAAAGCAACTTCTCTCACTGTGTTTCATTTGGACGTCGTCTCTGAAGCAGCTTCTGTTTGCTGCTGTGGGTTCACGTGTTAATGCTGTTTCTCAGGAATGACTTAAAGAGTGTGCTGAGATGAAAATAAAATGTTAACTCCTTACTTCTCTGTTTGTTTTACATCCTGCTGCAGGAATTTGAAGAAGGGTGTTAAGTTTTAGTTTTTTTTCTTGGTATAATTGTGAATGGGCTCCCTGTATAAAATCACCCCAATATGGTATAAAACAAAGAAGATGAGGGTTAGTTAGTGGAGTTATGTGAGAGATGAAGCTTCACAACCTCTTCCAAACACTTGACATTGCAGACATTCATTTGCTGCACCTACAAGTAGGATTGTGCACATTTCTCTGTTGTTTATCAGAAGAGATTTCATAGGCTGTGGTTGAGCTGCTCTGAGGAATTACATGGAAAGGTTTATTCTGTAGTTGGATGTGTTTACAATGACGTGTCAGTGATAGCAAAGTTGTATACAGAGAAATATGACATCATAAATCAAGGATGATAGGGCAGTTGATGATAATGCAGTGAGATGATATGCATGATTAGTATTAATGATACTCTGTGGCGACGGGGGGAAACAGATCTAGTTGTGTGGAATATGTTGAGTCAACTCTTCTTCTTGGTGACCTGGTGGGAGGAGTTAGGGGCAGGGCTAGTCTGATTGAAAGGTGGTCTATCTGAAAAAACCCTTAAACCATTATTAAGTAGATATTGTGATTTCTCAGTGAGACCAGTCCTGAACTCCAGTCTCATATACATTTGACAGTGCCCTCGGGTTCAAAGGTCAGACTCGCCCCCTTATTCCTCCTTTCATGTCCAAATATGGACACTTCTAACTCCAAACATTTAAATAACAAACTCCTGCTTTCAGAATGTGAGTCCACAAACCGACAGGTGACATTATCCTAGCCTCAGTGTGTATACAGTGTGTATACAGTGTGTATCAGTGTGTAGAAGTGTATGACAGCAAACAGACAATGTTACTGCAGAAGTTAGCATAGATAATTCATGCTAACATTACCTAAGTTAGGTAACATTAGTGAATGATGTTAGCCGACTGTCTCCTCACTCATATCGACTGACATATCCGACTGCTCGTCCTAAAAACATTGTGTAGGCAGTGCGTGCAGCATTATAGCTGCTAATGTTATCAACACAGCCCCTGAGGCTGACCCACAAAATCCTGCAGGTAACACTGCAACAAAGTTGTAATTGTTTTCAATATGAATTTATTTCATTATTATTTTCGCAGTTAGTGTCAGAGTCTTTTACAATTACATTTTCCTAACCCCCAAGATGATGTCTTAGAAAGTCTTGTTTTGTATTCTGATCATTATTGAGAAATATCTTGCAACATCCCTGTTCATTAAGTAGGGAGCCATCAACTCTCACCGTGGGACATTACGGGCAAAACTAATGCATGAGTGATTGAAACTGATTGATGGTAAAAGCACTGTTGGAGTCATATTGCCCACAACTGAGTTCTTTGTGCAGCCATCAGTGGGGGTCTTGCTCTCCACAACTACTTCTGCTTTTCCAAATAACAGCTTTAACTACCTCATGCTTACTCTATTATTTATCTGGGCAGAACCAAATTTCCACAACCCCTTTGGTGTGTTATGAATTATTGAAATCAAAGAGGGTGTGTGGGGTTAACATGATAAAGAAAATAAACACTTTGCTGTCAGAGTAAAGCGTTGGAGATTACAACACTACAAACACAGCAGTAAGTGAAAATTGATTCTGCCTGTGATGCAGAAAAATGGTTTAGAGAAAGTGATTATCAGAACTATTATGGTTTTTAAGGTTGTTTGCTTCGCTTTGTAGGAGGTCCCTTAATGTAGTATGTGGTGCTGTGTGGTGCTACACACTGCTGGTGTCATAAAACCCTTTGCAGTTTGCTGATCACACAATACACAAACAACAGAGAACTGAGAGTACAACCCAACAGTGTCGCTGGCTTTAGATTGTCTAATAGCACAAAAGCTTAATTATGCATTTTGTAGCTACAACATTATATCTTTTTGGAAATGTTTACTTATTATAATAATAATAATGCAGCAACTTTACCTTGTTCACATTATCTTTTTTTATTGACTCCAGAAAATCCCCATCTCTTATATGCTGAATGTTTTAACAAGACAGTGTTGCTGTTTCACCACAGGGGGCAGCAGTGTTCAGGGTGTAGCATCAGTACAGATGGATTGCTCTCTCAGTGCTTTCTAGTATTTCTGTAGGTTTGTATTATGTTGTGCCTCGCTGCCTGGGAAGGTTTACCAAGACTCCTCTCCACTTTTGGCTTTTATTTTGTTTGAGATCATCTGAATATATAATCCATTCAAAAGATAGACTTTGTATTTTTACTGTGACCTTGTGAATAAAAAGCTTAAATTTACACATACACGTCTCCAAAGTGGCTTTTTTTCTGCTAAAGAGCCCAAAAAATAGAAATGCACAAACACCAAGAAATGAATAATTTTTTCCATTTAGCCCTTCCTATTGCACAGTAATGCTGTGGTCAGCCCACAGTGTGACCTTCTTTTCAGGGAGAGGCTGAAGACCAAATTATCCCAAGGTCCTCATAAGCACATTATGGTGCTTAAAGCATGCTTTAGACTACTAATATCTCCATTACTTCAGCAAATGCCACACTGATAGTGCTATCACTAGTGTGTGAAAATGACTGTGTGCAGTGGCCTTGTGTTTATTTGGCTACACTATCAGCGGCTGGCTATCTGCTGCGTCCCGTGCGTCCTGCTCTGATTACGACTCTAGATGCATTGTTAACTGTCTGCCTTTTTTTCTCGCTCGCTTGTACCACTAGAGGCTATGGAGTGTGAGCTGTCATGTGATCTAATTGAATGTTCACAGTTTGTATGTGTGTGTATCTGTAGACATATTCTGATGTCCTTTCTTTGAACAACTTGTGCTAGTACAGGACAGTAGCTGCTGGTCCCTGCTGCACAGTGAGACTATAAGAGATACAAGTGCAGTGGAAGAGGCACAGCAGGAAAGTGGAAAATCAGCTTCTCGTTTCCCTCTTCTGTTTCTGCCTTTGTCTCCAACATGTTCGACTATGAAGAGATAAGGAGGAAAGATTTACCAGGGATTCACCGAGGCAGGATGAGGGGAGACAGATGGAGATGGTAAATGGAGATGATGCTTTTATGCTGTAAAAGGGGAGGTGGAAATGGAAAGGAGAGGTAGTCAGAGGTGCTGAGAAGCCTGGATAGTAACACATGATGGAGAAAAAAATAAATGAGGTTTAATGCAGCTGGTGGTTTCTGAGAGGCTCCTTAACACTATGCCAGGGAGATACACCAACCACAGCAATCAAAATAGATTTTAAGACCTTGAATATGAATATAAATGTGTATTTTTTTTGGAGGTGTTTCTTTCCAAATGTGTTTCAGTTGCATCGCTGTCTCCTCAGATGAAGCTGGTCGGGCTCGGGTCCTCGGGTTCCTCCATGAGTGCTCGAATGGTTGTGATTCATCGGCGCGTCTGTTTTGGTACCTGCTGTTAGAAAGTTTTGAAAGGCTTGCTTCTGCCGCGTGTTGCTGGGGATACTTCTACACTCAGGATAAGAATACACTTGTGCACACTGGTCATCATGCTGTTCTGCTAGGCCTGCAGCCCACACACAGGTGCAGCGCATCTTTGGAAGAACTATCAGCTCAGCCCACACACACACACACACACACACACACACACACACAGTAGACAGGCTATAGATAGCTATATGCTGACATGCTTCATTATCATCTCTCGTTTCTATGGTAACCAGTGCCATCCATCCCTACCATTACCCCAATAGCGGAGTGGATTATAGTGATTATAGTGTAAGTTATTCCGAGGATAACTGTCAAATAATGAGGCAGTTGATGGAGTCGCACCTTCCTAGAAGCCTGGGATTCAGCACCAGCCACTTCCATGCTGCATGTAATGTGTGTTTCAGCTCAGTAATATCAGAGTAAACTGGCTCCTCCGAGGATTTATTAACAGCGTTTGTTCACAACAGTTTCAGTGGGATTCGTATTTGTCTGCAGCATGCTCTCCTGAATACAGCAGGTATAAGTAATCCATGCAGGGGAACTGTCTCTAGGAACTTTTTATTTCACTTCACTGAAGGATCAGGGCTCCCCAGTGCAGCAACACATTAGTTTTCTGTTAATTTTTTAGTTTTTTTTACCAATACAAAACCGTCATAACCACAAATGTCAATCCTACTACCAATTGCTGTGCTAATTCCTCCAGATTATTTTATAATTTAAAGGTTGAATTACATCTTTGACTTGCTGATGGTGCTACACCAAAAGCCAGGGCCATGATTAGTTAGCTGTGTGTTCAGATTAATAGATCCAGTGAAGAGTCTGAGCTCTGGATGGACAGAGTGAAACTGCCACATAGATAAAAATACTCCATTCAATGCCGGAGTTTTAAAACAACCATCTATGGCTCTGTCCATTCAACGTATTTTTTCTCCAGAAATTCCTGTTGAGCAGAAAAGGCAAAATCTTGTTTTCTGGCCCTTCCCCCACGGTGCTGCAATTAGCTTCCCAGCAGCAGCAGCAAATGTCAGGATAACAAAGATATCACAGGCGTGGTTCAAGACATTTGAACAAGGTTTTTTTAATTTCTGTTAACAAACCTCATGTCTAGACCTCAGCAGATCTGTGGTGGATACACTGAATGTGGCAAAAACGAGTCATCACAGCAGGAAAATGATCTTTTTTGTAAATGTTCTGCTGCTATTAGTCAGAGGGGAAGAGATTTCATATGTATTTAAAATAAAACATTACACAGTAGAAGTATCTACCACAAAAATACTGAAAACACATTGAAAACAGCCACACTAGGTCAGATTGAGATTTGTGCCGGTGTGACCTGGAAAATGAGCCAGTTAGACTCCTGGGCTCTCTGCAGGTAGGAGGTTTTCAAGGGACATATGACTGAGATTTACTCTGTCACTTGCACATGAGGGAATTCTGATAAAGGAACATGGAGATCATCAACCCACTGAACGAAGCTCATAAACTGGTCTTATCTTAATGGCTTCATTGTGAAGGTTGATGCTCAGTCAGTCTCTGCCTCTGGCAGGAGAGCGATAGGACTGAAGAGAGATCGTGTGTGTGTGTGTGTGTGTGTGTGTGTGTGTGTGTGTGAGAGAGAGAGAGAGAGGACAGAATCACTGCCAAGACAGAGTTACTGTTCCTCACATGATTGTAAAGTAAAGGTAGGTCACATTCTCAACCTTTCCTTTGAAAAATAAGAGTGAGGATTGATTTCCTGATTTCCTCCCTTGTGTTTGTGTGTCTGTGTGTGTCTGTGTGTGTGTGTGTGTGTCTCTGTGTGTGTGTGCCATATGTGTGTATATTTTCCCCTATTTTAGTGCCTGCTCTCACTGAGTCAGCCCTGACCACGGCTGATTTGTAGTGTGATTTAGAGGATTAGGGAGTGAAAATGCCAGCTAAGATGTATTGACTCAAGGAAGAGTGTGTGTGTGTGTGTGTGTGTGCGCACACATGGAGGCTGTGAGGTGCACTGGGAAACAAGACGACTAATGTTTGGAAGAACAAGGAGAGAGAGAGATGTGCTTATCTGCTCACAGATAACATAGGTGTTGATCATATTGATAGTTGGCAGTCAGTTAAGTACTAAAGTACTCGAGTACTAAAGTAAATCAATGTTTTTTTTTAATGAGAGAGCTTGCAGCATTGCCTCTTTGTGCAGCAGTGGATAAAGAAATTATATGAGCAATAATGATTTTTGTATTTCCTGTGTTTTGTAATGCCTCCATAAATCACACTTAATATGTTAAGCCCTGAGGTTTGATGCAGTCGGCCATTTAAGTGCCATAAAAAAAACTATTATTTTTCCTTCTTTTTTTTATCATCCTGAATGTGTTATAAATTGATTACGTTTCTTTTTCACCCCTGATTTTTTATTTTTTTTGTATAGTGATGGTGAGACTTTAAGAGTTGTCTAGTTTGAATATGAGCAGCCAGCAGTGATTCTTCTTGCTCCAGGAGCCTGTAAAGATGTTTACTGTAGCTTTAGGACAGACTTTTAATGGTAGAATCATCTGACTTGGTTTAAGCAGGACAATCCGTGACAAGGATTGCACATGGCAGCTGGAGCCAACTAACCCAAAGAGACCCCACCCCCTCACCCCCAGGAATTTAATTTCAAGTCATAATTACCGCAGTGCTCTCTTACATTGTAGAAGGGATTAAAGAGGCAAACACACAAGATTATTTGATTAAAGAAAGTCAAGTGTCTCTCAACATGTCTACTATTGTGAGTTTATCGGCAGGTTTCTAGGCCCATTATCTCAAGTGGTCAACTTATCACATCCCCATGAATGTCAATCTGCCTCGGTACTTATTCTAACAATGTGCGGTTTTTATTTTTCTTTGAGAACTTGCTATTCTCAGAAAGATTGTCTAAAATGGTCAGGAGTCTCACAGTGAGTGCAGTCGTTACGATCCATTTTCAAACCACAGGGTTGAGTAGCATTACTGCCTGACACTTTGACAACGTAATAATAATAATGTCGGGCTCGGTGATATGCCCCAGATATAAACTCACGCTTTCTTTTCACTCTCGTAGACAATTCAGGATTGGCGGTGATTTTTTTTTCCTCCCCACTTTTCTCAGCTTTACAGAAGAAAATACACAAGGAGCAAAAATAACACAATGTTCTAGAGAGAATTTCACAATAAAGGAACAGGTTAGATTCAGCTTTTATTTGTTGAGTGTGAAAAGTCTTTAAAATGTTAGTCTTTTGGAGATTAAGTTTGAAAAAGTGGATTTTTTCTTTTTAAATATTTGAGTTGAAGACAATAATGTGTTACCAACATCCACTGTTCCTGTTTAATAGAGGGAGCACCAGTGAGACCACAGCCCCCAACATGATGGGTAATTATTAGCCTCATGTGGCAACAAGAAGTTTAGTTGCCCCGCAAAGTAGTTATGACTTTCTGTCTGTCCCTTGTAATAAGAAACACAATATTAAATGAACACCAAGATATTAAAAATTCTTAATTCACAAAATACCTTGAACAGCAGTATCCTGTACAAACTCAAACAATGAAGTAGCATCAGTACATGTGAGCTTTCAGTTCAAGTTGGAGACCAGTCTCATGGTGTAAATCTGGGTTTAGTGATTTTAAAATCTAATATAATTACACGGGATTCACAGCCTTTATTTACCAACATTTACTTGTTTTTCTAATTACTGACACTTCTGGGAATCATTTCAGATTAAAAGCTCTATTGTTTCAGTGCACAGAAACCCTTTTATTGTGAGATGTATGCAGGCACACTATATGTTTAATGTTTTTCTTTCCCCAGCTTATATTTGGAGTTCAGCCTTTATTTGTTTGTATCGACCACGGCCCCAACCATTATTAAAGATGCAGCTTTTATCTGATTACTGTTTTTTATTTATGTCACTATCGACATCTACTGTTGGGGAAGCATAGAAGTCACATTTTCATGTGTTCAGCCTCCACAATCAATGCATTTTCATTTATTTCCTTTCTGTTTCCTCCAATGTAAAGCATCAGTGTAGCGTCATGTACAGTAATAGATGATTTCTGCTTGGTGTCAAAGTCCCTGCATTTCTAACAGATACTGTTTGGGACTTCAGTTTCGTAGTGAGTTTCCATAACGACAGTGTGATGTTTCTTCAGCGTAGCAGCTCGTGGAAAGAAAAAAAAAAACTCTTGAGAAGGTTGATTTGTATGTCCAAGCTCCTCTCTGTTCATTCGATGCCTATTGGTGCAAACAGTGTAAGTGTGCATCTCATAAAGACTATCTCCCCTCTCGTCCATCACGGTTCACCCTCCTTTCACTTTCCAGGTTTTACAGCCCTGGAAAGGCAAACAGGGGCAGATGTGCCAGCTCTTTAAATAGACCTAAAGAGGTCTTAACAAGCGTCCTGCTCGGTTCTGGCTGTGGTTAAAGTCTGGTTGCCCCTCACAAGCCCCTCAGAAATTCCAGAAATCCTATACAATTACTCTAATTTACTATTTGTTTATTAGCAGGTTATTTCTGGTACATCTGTTATTCGTCTGCGGTGGACGTGCAGCTGCCATCGCTAAGAAAACACTTAGAATAGAGGAAACTTTTTTTCTTCACAAGATGACTGGTGCAAGATCTGAAACATACTTAGATACACAAATGTGTAGTACTCGCTCAGGCCAAACGGCCACATCTTTTTTTGCTCTGAACTTTTGCCATTGGTTGAACATCAAGCTGCAGCGTGGGAAGGAGAGGACAGAATCTGGAAACAAAAAGAATCAGCCTGGCAGGTAAGGGTTCATATCACACGACGCAAGCCACTGTGCTTGTCTATTTTTGCACAGCAGGGCCTGTTCTTAGTGATTGAAGTCTCTGACTCCTGGAGTGATTCATCCCATATCGATCACTCATGTACTCATTTTTTACTCTCTCGCCTGCTGCTTTCTGACCCAAAAGTGCAGTGTTTTTATATATTTTTTTGGTACTAACACGCTTCCCACACATTTCTTTTCTTGGTGTGCATGCTTGTGTGTATTTGTGTGTGTATGACTCACTGTCATCCTACATCCTTCTCCCCCTGAAGACCCATTTCAAAGTCCTGTCCCAGAATTCACTTGGGGGAGGAAGGGCAGGGAGTGTTGAATCATCTTCTAGTGTGTGCTGTGGCTTTTATGAAAAATGTTGCATAAAAAGCATACAGTACAACACTGAGACCCACACACTGTAATGTATACAGTGTACAAATACTGGGATGTGTACAGTTTTCCAGATAGAAACACAGAAAGACTCATAAATTGTGTAGAAATGGATGAAGCAAGAAAAATTCGGGTTGAAAAATTCAAAAAATGTCCCAATGTCACTAGATGCTGGCTCCAAAAACCTCTTACACCAATCGACTTCAGTCCAGAAGTGGTCATTTTAAATGCTGAAGTCAACTCTTCTCCTCAGTGATCTCGTGGGAGGATTTAGGGGCGGGGTTAGTCTGATTGACAGGTGGTCTATCTGAAAAAATTCCTCATTATAGGCTAAGAGACTAATGTTTCAGGACCTGGTTAATTTGAGTGACAGCTCTGATCTCTAATGACACCAGCCTTGAACTCCAGTCTCATACACAGTGGACAGTGTCCTCAGGTTCAAGGGTCAGACCCGCCTCCTCGCTCCTCCCTTCATATCCAAATATGGTCACTTCTGGCTCCAAACAACCAACATGGCAACGTTCAAATACCAAACTCCTGCATTCAAAGTGCAAGTCCACAAACCAACAGAAGATGTCACGTTAACTTCATCCACTGTAGAAGATAAATATGTTTTCCTCCAATCCCGACCTCTGAACTGCACACAACACACCAACACACACCCCCTGTGTGTGTTGGTGTGTGAATATATGTGCACATTCTTTGTAATTATAAGAAAGAAGGGTTTCATCTGACGAAGCTTCAGATGTGACAGAGGAACAGATCTGCTCTGCTCAGTCATCACCGTCAGCATCTGTTCAGTGTCTCTGTGGCCAAAACATAAAATGACTTACCAACAGCTCATCCTGGGGTTTTTTTAACAGAAAGTTTGGACTTTATTTGAATTTCAAAAGAGTTCATTAACAAGCAAGATGCCTCCAAGTTCATGACAGACAAGCTGCAGCAGTGACTGAATACAGATACAGAGAAACACAGTTACGCCTTGTTTGAGCAGTGTTTTCATGAGATGTAAAGATTGGTGTTATGTTTCCTGCGCACACCAAAGAGACACTACATCAATACATATTTCTGAAGTCACTGTGATTAATGTAACTAACTGTTAAGGTTGTGGTCTAGAGGGACAGCATGTCTTGTGATCCTCATCAGAACAGGATTTGTAAGCAGAAAGTAACAAGCAACAATGTAATATAGTGAACTTGAGATTTAATTAACTGACATTACTTTTGTTGATGACCACATCAGCTCTGCAAGTCGTTTACGAGTCATAATTTAAAACCACAAACGTAGCTTGAAAATACTTTAGATTTCTACTTTTACTTAAACTTGGGAGCTTGAGATGTTTTCATGTGGATGAATGTCTGTTACAGTCATGCTGATTTAACCTGTCAGCACCAGATGCAGCTCTCTGTTTGTCTCGGTTTACTTGAGCTTTCAGTCTTGTGTCTCTGGTGACTTTCGTGCACTGGTAGCACTGAGTTTTACATCAACCTGTAATCACTGGGTTGCTGAAGAGGGAAGTGACTGTTGTTTAAGAATGTAGAAGAGGGAGACAATAGTTCCTCAGTACACATCCTGTATCCTTGTAGCAGAGGAACTGACTTTTCCCATTTATTTCACTACAAAAGGCTTTAACTTGTAGGTTTCTAATCTGATATTATAAACCCTCATGTAAAAATTTATACAGTACAGCTGCCATTCATTTAGGTGGAGCTCCTGTTGTCTTTAATATTGTGTAAATACTGGAACAGTAATGTTTGACAAAAGGAAAGAATGAGACGTAGTAAGACTGAGCTGATCCAACATGGAGCCTCTCTGTGAGGCAGGAATGTTTTCCTGGGTAATTAATAAGATATGGCTCTGTCTTGTCTCCGTCGAAGTCCAAACATTTTCTCCTTCCAACTTCCTTTCCCTCTGCACCCCCGGTGATGTCATTGAACACAGCTACACACAGCTCAAACGCACACATACAAAAACCCACATGCATGCTCACACATGCCGGCCAAGAATCAGCAGTGCAGATACTTTGGAAAAAAGTGATTTCCTCGAAATAAAAGGGGGGAAATAGGAGCTTTGCTGCTGGCTGATTCGGCCTTAATTGGGCTTTGACGTCAGTGGGAGGTGAAACTGGACCGAGGTGCATATTTTTGAGAGCTGCACTCCAGAGGCCTTCACACAGCTCCCTTTGCTTCCACTCGTTTTGCTGTTACTGTGAAGCTGATCACACTTGGCACTCCATCTGAGGCCCATACGTTTGCGCTTGACAAATAATGTTATCCATGCAGTGTGCAGTGAACCCAAAGTGTAAAAACATTAGGTTTGAACACGTCAAATCCCCACTGTAAGTAAGGATCATCATGTGAAACATTCTGCTCTCAGATTAAACTAATGGAGTTTATTCATGTGGTGATACGCAGTGATCACATTTTATGT
The DNA here is from genome assembly GCA_900323345.1 of Pseudochromis fuscus. NCBI lineage: Eukaryota > Metazoa > Chordata > Actinopteri > Pseudochromidae > Pseudochromis > Pseudochromis fuscus. The sequence continues at coordinate 13,325 of OOFC01051166.1, forward strand.
AGTAATTCCAGTTTATTACTTTTATAATCACTGATTTATTTTTAAAAAAATAATGTACAATACCTTTAAATAATGATGTTGGAGATTTTTTAACCAACTCACATGCCTGGATAACATTACATATTGCAGATTAATATGAACCTTGTGGCTGTCATTATAGATACATTTACTGAACATTAAATGTTTCAGGGTGTGTGTGTGAAAAGCAAATCAGCAGCATATTTGCAGATGGATGACGCAAGCAGCTGGTCTGTAAGAGCTGGAGCTGGTCCAGAGGGCTGAGGCTGAACGTCAAGTTCCCTCTCTCTGTTTGTTTTTTCACCGGGTGGTTTCTCTGCTCAGTGTGAAGACATTTGGAAAAAAGAAAGAAAAGAGGAAGAGAGGACATAAAAGGAATTCTAGAAGAGGAAGAAAAGTTACAAAAGAAGGGAGACCAAAGAAATGACTTCCAGCTGTTCTGATAAGTTTTAAAATGTTAAAGGACATAGAGTGTTTATAGAAGTGGATGTAGCAACTGGGGCTCAATATGAGGACAAAGTGCAATACTCCCAATGGCCACTAGAGGCTGGCTCCAAAAACCTCTGGCTCCAATGAAAAATGGTCGTTTTTAATCCTGAAATACTCAGTACATTTTTTCCACAAGTCATTCTGATGTCATTAAATAAAGTCAACTCTTCTTGTCAGAGATCTGGTGGGAGGAGTTAGGGGCGGGGTTAGTGTGATTGACAGGTGGTCCATCTGAAAAAAATCCTCATTAAGTACCGTACTTTCCGGACTATAAGCTGCTACTTTTTTCTGACGCTTTGAACCCAGCGGCTTAAACACCGGTGTGGCTCATATCGGTGGCATGGAGCTCGTTGGCTTTTTACAAGCTAGCAAGCTCCATGGCGCCGATACATTTGCCTCGTCACATCAGACCCATGAAATTATCTAACAGGTCACAGTGGACCACATGAAACTGTTCGAATAAATTCAATCGCACTCACACTAAATTCTTCAGTCATTTTGCGCTTCATGCACACACCCTCATCATGGAAAACACACG
>OOFC01051166.1:27840-38183 GCA_900323345.1 Pseudochromis fuscus
CCCCCCACGGTCCAGATGGCGCTCTGAGGGGTCGGAGGAGCCGGCCTGCCTCCTCCATCTCCAGCAGCCAGATCCCTGTCCCCTCCACACACACACACACACACACACACACACACACATTGCGATGACTTTACATGACCTTAAGTGCCCTGCTTGATCCCTCACAGCAGTGTGATAAGCAGACAGGACAGTATTTATTGGTACTAAATGCAGTTGAATGTGGTCCAGATTCATTCATTCTGGTGCAACTTTAGTCGCCCCCTCAGGGAGAGTCTGTCTCCCATTTGAATGCAGCATTAATCGATACATACAGTTAACAAAACAAACAGTTTGAGAAAAAGTGCACTAAGTATAAAAAGTAAACTATATCTTCAATTTAAATGCAAAACCTCGTCCCTCTGTCTCAGGGTCTGTGTTTGCACACTGACTAAAGTATGTTTGTCAGCTGGAGTTGTTATTTTTCTCTGCAGCATACGCCTCAATGGGCTGTCTGTCTTTTTGGATGGAGCTGGGCAAGACAAATTGACAGCTTCACACACACACACACACACACGCACACACACACGCACACACACACGGGCACACACACGTATATACATAGATATATACAAACCCATGAGTGTGCACTGCACCACAACATCCCATCTTGCACACACAACTCCCAAACCGCAAACACTAAAATACACACACACACACATGCACGCACGCACGCACACACACTCACAAGAGGCAGTCATATAAGGCTGATGGACTGAGTGACAGTTTATTTTCTGGACTTAAATGAACAGAGGGATATACTTGATGCTCTGAGGCAAAGGAGAGCAGAGTAAGCAGACGAATATGAGCCGCGCTTGCTGCTTGAGGGTGGATGGATTCAAAATTGGACTACACACACACACACACACACACGCTCTCACGCACACACAGTGGCCTTTGTCACTGCCATGCAACTGTCTGGAAATGTTGGATCCAATGACCATTACTGACAGAGTTGCTGAGAGAGCTGAGCAGAGCAACAGAACAAAGAGAGGATATAGATACGTAGATACAGTGGTCACCCACGTATCTCTCTGACTTCAATGCTGCAGCAGAGCTGCTACAGCTTTTTGCAGAGGATTCATGTTGAAAGCCACACTGTAATACAGTACATAATTGGATCTATTGTAATAAAAAAAAGACCTTTTTCCTCACACAATTGGATGTCGGGGCCTTTCTTGAATCAAAATGTGAAAAGGAAAAAAAAAAGTGCCAATGTTTCACAAATCTCCACTGAGCGTGGATCAACAGCGAAGCAAAAAAAATAAAAAAGAGTGACTTTGATCATGGCTCTAGTTTTAAAGGAGATAGTTTGAACAGAATCGGCAGCTACCGAGGCAGAAATGTGTTTAATTAGGATGAATAAGGTCTGCAACATTTTCCATTTTGTGAGCATGAATAACGCGACATAATGCAAAAAAGAGGGAGAACAGCAAAAGCCGCGAGAAGAGCTGACTTTGGAGATTTTCCCTTCCAGTAGTCTAACATTACACAGCAAAGGAGGAAGGGAGGGACGCTGCGAGGAGGAAAAAGGCAGAGGGAGGAGCAGAGAGGACGTAGAGAAAGGAGGGATCACATCCTTTACCCTTCACCTCCTGTTCATCTCTCTCTCACCTTGTTTGAAGGTTTTTACATGCGCTCCACTTTGTCTATTCTGCTGCCTTTCTCCTCTTTGTCTCCTTGTTCCACCCATCCCCTCTCTTTTTTTTCATCCCTTCCTCTTGTCCTCAGGCTACACATCACATACATTTCCCCTATGTTTCTCCTCTACACACTCTTCCTCTTCCAAATCCTTCCCTCATGACTTTCTCCCCCTTTTCCACCTCCCCTCCTGTGACCGGCCGTCCTCCTCTCTCCTCTTCGCTTTGTGTCTTTTCATTATCCCCCTCTTGTTTCTCCTCCCTCTGACAGATTTCCATCCTGCATCGCTTCCATTTTTTCCCCCTCATCCTTCCTCTGGCTTCCCTCCTTTCTCCTCATCATCACTGCTCTTTTAGCTTCCCCCGTCCTGCTCTACACCTCTCCCCACCTCCCTCTCTTCCTCCTCCTTTACCCTGCTGCTGCTGTCCCTGCTATTGTCCCCTCCCTCTCTTCCCCCTGTCCCAGGGCTCGTTAAACAATGTCCACATTCACCTGACATCATCTGCAGAGAGCCTCCTATAGGGGTGACAGTGTGTGTTTGTGTGTGTGTGTGTGTGTGTGTGAAAGAGAAAGTATATATGTACATAGGGTGTAAATTAAAAGACTGAGTGTGCATTCGTTGCCTTGGAGAAGGAATAATAAAGAGTGAATATACGCAGAGGTCCAAGAAAAGTACAGGCAAAGTTTGCTTTAACACACACACAGAAAGTAAACTGATCTGAAGTGAAGCTGTGCTGAAAGTAAGAGGGAGACAAAGACAGAGACAGAGAGAGAGATAAAGAGACTTTTTTTTTTAGTTTTTAGTGTTTTGCAGTCGACTTTTATCACTGCAGAACAATTGGTATTCACAAGAGTTAAGCACACAAGCTGTTGGTCTAGAGACAAGCACCCGACTCTGTTATCCCCACCCACCGAACAACCCCAACCTCACCCACCACCACCACCACCACCACACAAACTCAATTTCATCCTCTTTCTCTTTTTTTAATGTGTTCACATGAGTTCCCGTACACTCCTACCATTCAGTCCACACTTTCTGTTCTTCACTTTATCTTTCCCTTTGTCTACAGATATGTCTTCCCCCTCGTATCTCTCCCTCACTCTCTCATGCTTCCTCTGTCTGAATCCTTTGATGTCAGCTCGTACCTGCTGTCACATACCACCTGTTCAGTTCTCAGCCGGACAGGACCAGATTCTACAAAACTGCGCCACGCTGGACATAGGACAGGACAGGACTGGACTGGACTGGACTGGACTGAATTAGACCGGACACATCAAGAAGGCTGAAAAGTAACACTGTGGAAGAAGAGACGAGACGCAGATGGATCCAGCATCCTTCAACTGTGGTGACTAAAGATGAAGGTTTTGCACATTTTATATTATAACCTTGACGTCCACCTGTTGTGTCTGCATATTGCACAGCTCGTCCACTGTAACACACAGAGATGGAAAAGTTGGTGTACTGACAACAGCAAACGTAACCAATTGCAACGGACACTGACATAAAACACTTGACTTAAACATCCGCTGAATCTTCTACAGCTGAAAGTAACATTCCTCAAAATAATACATGAAACAAACTAACATATTATTTACATTGTTTTTTCTAAATATGAGCATTTTAAATTGGACTGTTTCTTTTATTGACGCCATCTTGTTGAAGCCAATAATGTAATAACAGCCGATAACATAATAAATTTGCCCTTTTTGAAATGTAATCGGCCAATAACGTAATAACTGGCTAATAACATAATAAAAATCCTGAACTGATAACGTAATAACTTTTGGCTGATAAGGTAATAATTTATTACCTTATTGGCTCAGTTATTAAATCTGAAAAGTTTTTTTCTTTTACCAGGCCAATAATGTAATACGCAGCCAATAATGTAATAAATGATCACGTTATTAAACAAGTTATTATCGGTTCAGGACTTTTATTACATTATTGGCCTATTACATTTCAAAAAGGGCAAATTTATCACATTATCACTGTTATTACATTATTGGCTTCAACGGTTAAATAGTTATAGTAATATTTAAATTAATAAATTTGTATTTTAGGTTGGCTATTTGGTTTTTTTAATGATGTCTTCCTCTTCATCTACAATTTCCCCAATTAATAAGTTAGTGCTCAAACCTGGATGGAAACATTTTTGATTTTCTTTTACAATTTGAGTTAAAGTTCACAATATATTGAAACCCTCACTATTTACAGTCAGATGGAGCTATTATACTTGTTTGTAGTCACTGTTTTTTTCTTTTAAGCTCACTCAGAAGTTTTTTTTATATATATAGAGGAGCTGCATCTTAGGGCAAAAGGCCACATGGGCTTTAAGGTTTGGTTGATTTTTTTTTTTTTTTTTTTGAGTTGGCTCTGATCTTTATCATGGTCATTTCAGTTCAATTCAAAGAAACTCTTTTTAATCTGTCCTGTCCGACATTGTTCCTCTTTGCTCTTTGTGTTTCTGCTCTTTTCCCCCCTCTCTCTCTCTTCTTTGATCCAAAGCCATAGGTGAGTTGAAAGGTTAGCTCGTTCTCTGGCTGTGACTACTCTAAAATACTGAACAGAAACATTAACATTGCTGCAAAACTAAAGGAGAAAGGACAGAATGTGTGTGTGTGTGTGTGTGTGTGTGTGTGTGTGTGTGTGTGTGTGTTCTCCCAGGTGACGGCGTATGGACGAGAGAGATACTCGTTTGATCCCTGGAACAAAGAGAGAAGGGAGGGCAAAGGAGAGAGCAGCAGAGAGAGACAGCAGGAGGGCGAGAGACGGAGAGACAGCGATGAAGAGAGATGAGTGAGGGAAACAGATAGCTTCAGGGTGGAGGAGAGAGCGAGACAGGACGGAGAGAGAGACAGACGAGAGACAGGGGGGTTAGGAGGGATCAGGCCTCACGAGAACAGAGCTTTGTTGAAGGGGGTTTGAAGATCATGAGCAGCTTTGTCACACAGAGTGAGAGGGGAAGGAGGAATGTTGTGTCCAAAAACAAAAAAAAACTGTTCAGTCCAAACACACTAATTGTAGCAGCTCAGTGTTTACTGTCGCTACATGAAGGAGACAGTCCGAACATTTCAAGGGTTACCTCTCTCCAATTGTGACTGATCTGTTGTGCTGTATAATGATTTTAGCTTGTCCAGGTGTGAGATAGATATCTGTAAGATTTCATTCAAGTCATTGCAGTTATAAAGAGAAACTGCACAGCAACAGATCCTTTAAAAAAACACTTGTGTATATCTATGTTGACAAATGCAACATACAGTTTACACTCTGTCATGTTCAACCCTTTAATTCCAAGCGCGTCATCAGTTTTGCACGTGTTTTTGAATTACCGTAATTATGTCACGGTTTGCGCAATCAGAAAAATTGCAACGGTTCCGAGAGCAGAGATGTTGCACTTTACAGTGAATATGGTGTCATTACGGTAATTTCACTAGCTCATCTCTCATAAACCAGCAAAACAGCTGATTTACTATATACTACGTGTTGTAAGAGTGTAATAACAGTGACGATATAACAAGAAGAGCAGAAAAACACAAAAATTGATTTTGACGTTGGAGTTTTAGTGAACAAAAACACTGCAACTGCACATGAATCTTAGTTGTTGCATGTTAAATTGAAATTCGAAATCAAAATAAGCATAAAAAAGTCCAGGTGGAAATTTGGAGGCTCAGGTGTTAAAGGTTTAAAAGGGAAAGCCAAATGTGCAATACCACTGATGGCCACTAGGTGCTAAGGCCAAAAAATATCACAACTTTCAATCTTGAAATACTCACTCAATGAAGTAGATATTAGGCTTCAAAAAGAGATTTAGGAGAGTTGTTAGTTTGATTGAGATCAGACCTAAACTTGAGTTTCATACACATTGGGCAGTGTCCTTGGGTTCAAGGGTCAGACCCAACTCCTCACATATCCAAATATGGTCACTTCTGGCTCCAAAAAAGCAACAGGGTGATGTTCAAATTCTGATCAGCTTTAAAACGTGAGTCCACAAACTAACATCATGTTAGCTTCATCTATAGCGAGCCAGACTCTTTGTCTAACCTTAAGTATTTTTTATGGATGCCTAGAAATACCTGAAGTACAAATCATCTGAAATCTTTCCAAGAGTTAAATGTGTTCATTAAATGCAGTCCACCGTTTTCTAGAATTGTTCAGTGTCAGCATTCCCTGTTACTTTAAAGTTTTCACTGGAGCTACTTTCTACTGAATTCATTGTCTCTTTAAAATATGTTACAACAGCTTTTTAAAAACTTATTTCACTTTCTACCCATGGACCACGGAGCACATTTGGTGGGGCCCACTCCCACTATGAGTCTATAAACACACCTTGCATGCACACAAACACAAGGGAAAAAAACACAGCCCTAAAAAAGCAGCCAGCTGACTTACTGGCATTTCACTGTTGCAGAAACTACTGGGAGAAGTGGTCTCATACAATAAAATATAATATGAATGTTAAACTCACTACTGCTTCTTAATTGCTGCTAAACAACAGCCTCCTTTGGTCATTAAACTGAGTGAAGTCTCTGTCAATCTCCATATCTGTCTATTTTGGAAAGTATTATTGAACCCTCTAACACTGAGCAGCGATACAGAGTGACTAGCATAAACCAATTTACCGTAATTCTTCGGCCATTTGCGCTAGCGACGTGATTCCAGCTGATTCTGAAAGCTGACAACTGGAGCGTTTTGTATATATTACATACATTACGGCAGGAATGCAGGGGAATGGAGTCATGCCATGACATGCAGCGTGCTGTACATATTACCTACGTTACGGTAGTGTGTGGTAGCTCCGCTTGTCGGCTTTCAGAATCAGCTGGAATTAAATGGCCGAGGAATTACGGTGATTATTGACACATATCACTTTCTGTCAGCAGCTAAATGTTTGGGGTAAAAGGGTTAATGCTTTCTGATAGTTTGTATATGTAATTTATTTAACTGGTGTTTTTCCCAGGTTAATCTTTTACTTTTCTTATTTACTTTTTTGATCCGTTCTGTGGTCCATGTACCTCCATTTCTTTGTGGTGGAGGTGAATATCTAAAAAACATCTGAAAAAAATACTATCTCCAAGTCTACATACTCTGCTATGACAAAAAAAAACAAAAACAAGCTTTTTTTATTTGTAATTTAGCAGACACTTTAACATAATCTTCTCAACAAACAGTTTCACCATTTAAATGTTTGCTTCCTTGGTATCACGCCCTTATTGTTTTCTGTATCGACACAGTTTCATCATCAGTCACGTCGTGTGCACAGTACAGTGATTTTCTTTACCTTCCCTACACAATCAGTCCCAGGAAACAGCCTGCACTACCGTCATGGCGTTTCACTGATGTCGGAGGAAAAAAAAAAAAAAAATTGCAAAGGAAATCATTTTACATCCAGTACAGTCATCAAGGCTCCCGATCAGCAGGTACTGAAGTGAAAAGTGTTTGGACGTGCTGAAACAACTGAAAGGAGGCAGGCAGTGGAGAGGAGGAGGAGGAGGATGTGGTGAGAGAAGAAGAAGAAACAGGTTGAAACAGGAACATATTAACAAGACTGTTTATGTTTAAAATACACTTGTTTTAGTGATACCATAAAAAAAAGGTCTAAAATCTATACATAAAAGTAAAAACACATATTTACAGATGGTTTCGTGATATATATAAAAAACATTGTGCGATGTTTCTAATCCAATTAAAATCTAATCCAGTTTTATTACTATGTATGTATCCTATCCAAGGCCACAGAATAAATTACAACATGACTGGATCACCTTCATGCACATATGCACACTGTATTACTATGTACACTGTAAACCAGCCCCCTCAGACTCAATCTCCTTCAGCTTTGCTTTTCTTCACCCCCACCAAAGACATTTCACTGCAGCGTTAAACTGCACTTTATTACAAGGAAAAAAAATAAAACAGCTATAGATGAAAACACTAGTTACAGACTGAATTACATTCAAACAACACACTTGCACCCTTGCATTTTTAAAATCTGTTATGTATCAGAATACATTTTAAAACATCATACATTTGTTTTCTAAAAAACAGAACACAACAATCCAACGACAGAAATCTTTACACCAACTGAAATCTGCAAATGTTGAGGTGCCCTTGAGCAATGCATTTAATAAAGCAGTAAGTGTGAGTCTAAAACAATCCACGCACACTCAAGATGTGAAAAGCACTGCTAAAAAATGCCTTAAATAAATTGTGATACAAGAGTGATCAGTAACTCTCATCCCCCCTTCATGCTTCACATTTTCCTGACATACTGCTGTATATTGTAGATGGCTTTCATCAGAAGTGCCTTAAAATACCAGGAAAGCGCACTGTACATCTTTCATGTGGATGTCCCCAGTGGGAATTGAACCAAAGACATAAAACCAAGTTTCATGCAGAGCGACTATAAACCCAACCCCCACATCCCCACCCACATATACCTTTTTTTTTCCCCTCCTCCTTTTGCAGTTTCATTATGATCCTCCAAACATGCCCGAGAGACATGTGAGGCTCGCAGAGAACAGTCTTGCTGCTCCACAAGTGATTAATTTCATCTGAGTGTCGGGATATGATCATAGACAAATCTAAAAATAGTAATTATTCAATTTAAACAATCGTTTAAAACAGATCTTTTTGGTTTTTTTTAAATTGAACTACCACAGACCAGGACCATACAGTATAATGCTATTCTGACGTGTGGTGGTCAGTTTGTATATTTATCAAAGCCTGCTTATTGGAAATTTGAATTATAACGGGAAGGGTGGAGTTATTAGAGGTAGCTACAGGAGATTGTCGTGGATGGATGGGTCAACAAACTCTCAGCCTTTAGGATGACAGACGGTGCTCTGTTTTCCTTTTTCAAACCAACTTACTGCTGTTTATTTGAAAGCCTAACAGTATTTTTTCCATACCCTATACTGTTTGAATAAAGTTGATATAGCATTGTTAAATCATGAAATACATTTATTTTAAATGTTTTAGAGTCATATAAAGATCCTTGTATCAATTTCAGATTAGTAAACTGAAAAATCTCAAACCAGCTAAAACACCAGAGGAAAATGGACCAACAAGAAGAGAAAATGAAAAAGATAAATTGTCAATATCTGTTGTAATATCAGTGAAAGTGCCAACCCCAGCAGCTGTGGTTGCAGCAACTGAAATTTTGCAAAAATATCCGAATTATAAGGATAATTGCTCGGCCACGTCCCATCTCATACAAAGTTATCACATCATCATAGTTTTCCCAAACTTCAAGATCTTTCTGGAAGTTTTGAAAAATGAAGTAACACAATGTTTATTCAAACTGAGCAGACTTCACCTCCACATGTGAGGAGAAAAATACAGCAGTGGTTATTGCAGGGATGAGTGGGAGTTTCCTCTTGGTGAAGATTGTGAGATGAAGATTAAGAGTCGTCTTTGTTTCTTCATATACCGTATTTTCCGGACTACTGAGTGCACACGTCTATAAGCCGCTATTGAACTTATTTGAACAGTTTCATGTCGTCCACTCTGACCGGGTCTGATGTGACAACGCTAAATGTATCGGTGGCACGGAGCTTGCTAGCTTGTAAAAAGCCAACGAGGTTGCTGCCGCCGATACTGAGCCACACCGGTGTTTAAGCCACAGGGTTCAAAGCGTCGGAAAAAAGTAGCGGCTTATAATCCAGAAAATATGGTAATTAAAAGCAGATCTGGTTCAGAGAGGCGCCCCACGCTGTCCAAGCTGGGGACAGATCTTTGACCTATTACTCTACATATTGGAAACACTCATAGTCATCTTTCTCCCAAATATAGACATGCACGTCAAACAAGTCTCACTCTTTCCTAAACTGGCAAACTATACGTGGCCACATGCCGCACAGAAACTTACAAGAACCTACAACCTGCTGCTAACCTTCACACAGACTGTACAGAGAGATCAACCTCTAAAGATCTCAGTAAAACTGAAAACATTTCATCAGTGATTTATTTAAGATCCAAAGGTGGAAGACCTGACAGTACAGAGAGTTTGAGAAGGAAGTGAAAATACTGTCGCTCTCCCTGTACTGACATCAGATAACTAAATGCTGAAACAGGTGGTTTTCAAGGGCCGTCGTGAAAACCCTATTTTGTTGCTTACTTTTAAAGACTTGTAGGCGCAAAGCTACCGAGGCTTCAATCTGTGACACTAATGATCTATTCAAGTCAGGGCTAACAGCATTTAGGCACTATTCATGTACTGAATACCTCCAGTTAAAACCTTTTTAGACGGGACAGGAAGATGGAGATGGTTTTGGTAATTCACTCGTGGCCTGTGCCTCTATTTTCTTTCCCTCCATGGTTGAACTAGACAGTGTTGAATCTAAGCTGCTAGCCTTTCTCTCTCCCTCTGTCTCTCTGTCAGACAAGAGCAGTAGAGAGTGCTGAATATGAGCTGGTAGCATGGTGAGTCAGCCAGCAGCTTTACATTTAACACATGCCAACGCTAGCAGGACTGAAAAGGAACGCAGTGGGGGTGCTTTCTCTCCCTCTGTCTTGGTCTCAGTCTGTGGCTCTCTTCCTATTCCTCTCTCTTCCTCTTTGGCTATTTCTCCCTTCACTTTCCTTCTATCACATCTCCCTTTCCATCCTCTCCTCCCCCCTTTGCTACACATTACCCGTCGTCCCCCCTTGCTCTCTCTATTTTCGC
>OOFC01051167.1:0-13333 GCA_900323345.1 Pseudochromis fuscus
CCTGTTTAAAATACCACATTAACGGGAAGCATACGATAGTCGGGGATTCTGCTAGCACTTAAGCTAACCCGTTGCCCAGCTTGCGACAAACCACCCTCATGCAAATTTTAATCGTTTGGCAGCGCTATTTATTACTGCACCTTAACATGAATTTCTTTCTCTTCTTATCCGATTAGTCGATGGAGTAATCAATAGATTATTCCATTACTAAAATATTCGTTAGGGGCAGCCTTACACTGGTGTAAAGAGGCACAGAGCAGGATGTGCAGCAGTTTATTAAAAACAGACTAAAGTCAAGTTTAATGAATGAAAGGTGTTACTCTTCAAACACAGGCTCAGACTAAAGTCCAACATCAGTCTGTCTTTTAAACCTAACTCAAGACTCATTCATAAAATCAGCACAGGTTTTAGTGTGTTTATACAAAAAAAACAACAAAACAAAAACCCCAAGACTAATTGTAAGTAGTTTAAAATGTATCCATTAGTCCATCCACCACTGTAACACAGCACAGCTTCATGCATGTGGCTGCAGGACGATACCTTTCTGAGCTCCTCTCCTGGCTTCATCCCCAGGTTTTTCATCTGATGTTACACACAAACAGGAAACAGTTAAACACTCAGCTCTTCAACCTGGGAGTGAACCTGTGTCAGAGCACATCTGCAAACCCAAGCTGAAGATCACTGCTCGACGTTACTGTTCCTGGATGAACTATAAACCCTGAAGACCTTCATCCTGGTGTTTTACTGCAGTAACAGCAACACGTTTCCATGTACAGAGGTACACACACCCGGCGTGCAGGGAAATCACTTCCTCATTTATTTCAACACAAAGTTTTATCAAATAAGTAAAATTACAGCATTGTCTGTTTTGGGGGAAACAACTAAATCAATCTGTACAAAGTGAAAATGTTTGTACGTCTTCATGACAACAGGCACCACACCACCGTGTACAAACTACTGCAAACAGAGGCCAGAAACACACGACGGCTGGAGACGCTCTTCCCATTAACGCCAGAGTCTGCTTCCTGCTTTTATTTTGAAAAGGTTGTAATGCTTTGATCTGCTCAGTTCATGATCCTGTTTGAAGCATCACAACAGAGGATTCACACTAAAGTGCCACTAATCAAACAAAATCCTTACAAGTCTCACCTCTAACAGAGACCAGGGAAGTGAAGGGCCCTGGTCTCTACCTGAGGTAGTCCTGTTTGATCACTAAAGGTTTATGTTAATGTTTCTGTGTTGTCACTAAGATGATGCTGCAGCTATACAGTGAGAGACGAGGGTGTTTGCAGGCTCCTGATTGGAGGATGCAGGTGTGAAGCAGGAGGAGCAGTGAAGCCTCTTCTGTCCCAGTAACACTGAATACAGACGAGTGTGTGTGTGTGTGTGTGTGTGTGTGTGTGTGTGTGTGTGTGTGTGTGTGTGTGTGTGTTTAAACCCCACTAGTGCAGCAGTAGCAGGTGTGATGACTGCTCCCACTGCACGTTAACCTTCACATGTCAGATGTGATGTCGGTTACAGTGATTGGAAGCAGCACATTAGGTCCCGCCTCCTTCAGAGTTGAACTTCAACAAGTCAAAGCTGGAGTCGCTCCACCCAGAGCAGGAAGAGCCTGTTTCTGATCAGGACGTCAGGCATGCATCCACAACAGCCTTCAAACTCCCTGTGAGTCCGTTGACACAGCAACACACCCTCTGTCACACAATACAACACACCTGCAGTGTAACAGGCCTCCTCACTTCTGGTCCATAAACATCAGACATGAATGAACTCGACCTGTGCACAGCGCTAATGATTAAAGCTGTGATGTGTCATCGCTGACAACTACTGGTAGAAGTAAGATGTTTGTATTCATTGTGGTTCAAGGTAAATCAGGACAAACACACAGATCAAGCTTCTGCTGAGCAGGGTAATGACTGAAGGAGCATGAAGCTCGACTCCTGCAGCGTGCACAAGGATCTAAAGCCGGGTTTCTCAAGTCTGGTCCTCTGGGTCCACTATCCTGCATGTTTTAGATGTGCCCCTCCTCCAACACCTGATTCAAATGATCAGGATCATTATCAGGCTTCTGCAGAGCTGGAAGATGAGCTGATCATCTGAATCAGGTGTTGGAAGGAGGACACATCGAGAATTGAGAAACCCTGATCTAATGATGGGAAGCACCAACCTGGCTGAATATTCAATTAAAGAGGAGCTCTTACAAACTAATAGCTAAGAAGAAGGGTGATTTCATGTTCTTGTTCATTAAAGGAGATACATCATCCTGGTTTTCAGGTTAAATCAGCCTTATCCACCTCTAGAACATGTCTGAAGTCTCTTGGTGAAACTCCTTTGATCCTGTCTTTCAGTTTCCCTCAAACACACTCTGTGAACACTCTATAAGACCAGGCTGTTTACAGTGCCTGTATCCTTAATGCTCCACTCTGCTGCTCTGCACTGATGTAATGACGCCGTCGCTGTAACCAGGAAACCTGATCCACTGTGAGGCTGCAGCCTGTGTGATGAAATGTGTGTTTTTACAATCTAAACTGAGTTTTAGCTGCTCTCATGTTGCAGCCAAATTTCTCTTGTAATAGAGAAATCCAAGAAGGCGGAGCCTATTCTGACACTGTGGGAGACCAGGTGGGATACTCTGCAGGGATTGGTTAATGCAGCATCTGTCAGATGGGCCTGATACATTGTAACATCACAGTAGAGCAGAATCCAGAACGGTTTGTTTTACTCCAGGTACTTCTCTTCAAGCAGCTCACACAACAAGGAGATGGTTTTAAACTGTCACTGTCAGCAGCTTGGAGGCTACATACTGAACAGTTCTTATAAAAGACTTTAAAAAGTGGATTTTCCAGAATATGTGGGCTGTAAAAAGTAATCTGCCTCTGGATACATGACCTAGTAAATGACATCTGATCACTCTGAAAGTGGTTGGTTCTCAATATGCAAATGACTGTGTTTCCTCAAATAACGCTGGTGTTCAGTTCAAAGTCAGGGGCAATAATCAATATGAATGAATAATGTCTGGACCCCAAACAGGCTGTGGAGAAACAGTGAAGAAATAAAAGAGCATCTGTCCACTTGAACACTAGCGGTGCACTTCTGTTTTCAAACAGGAAGTACTGAGCTCGTATTGATAGCGTAATGCAGTAACTGTTCCCATCAGCTACACGACAGGACTAATGAATCGGAGCTAACATGACATCACACCGACTCTGCAGTGGAGATGATGAAGGTCCCGGCTGCTGTCTGAGGACGGACAGTAGGTAATTACACATGGTCTCCAGCTCTGAGGACACAGAGCAGCTTTAAAGGGACCAACAGAGTCATGCTGCTGTGTTTTACTTCATGTTATTTATATACTTCATTACCTACGAGTACCAAGTTGTTTCTGAATGGTTCCAGTGCAGACTGAAACCCTCCTGGGATCTGATCACATCATGGTCCTGTCCTCTTTATGTCTTGTCCAAAAAAGGGCAAATATCCAAAAACAAATAAAAAAACAATCTTAAAGCGACACTAGACCCTTGGTGTTATTCCACGTTTGTTTCCCTGTAAATCAGATTTCAGTGACACTGTATGTCTGTTATTATTTGTGATTCCCTGTGTTGTGCAGCCAGTGAGGTACGACTGCCTCATGCTTTATGTTCATTCTGTATTACCTGTGCATGATAGGAGTACTTGTGCTCTATTACTGTAGTTTGATGTTGGATCAATGACGACAAATTGACCGATGTGCCCAAGACAATTGCATCATCCGCAGTTAGAGACCTGCGGTGCGGTGTATTTCCTGGTCCATCCCAAAGCAGCAGGACCCCCTCCAGCTGTGGTCTGTCCTCTGACTGCAGATCTCTCACTCACACACTCACAGTAGAAAAATGGGTCCAACAGAAAACCCAGAGCCTTAAACTGGACAGGTTTAGTACAAATCCATGTTCGTCGTCAGAGTCTGGGATAAATGTTCCCAGCATCAGTTCCTGTGCCATGCAGCAAGAGGAGACAAAGGACAACTGTCCATGTGCAAATCACCTTTGCATTTTCAGTGTGGCTGCCGACAGGGCTGTGCACAAAGTGTTTTCTTTCTAAAAGGATTTACCAACTTGTATAAAAGAGTTCCTGAGAATCATCTCTGTATCCAGGCAGAAGCAGTGGACGCAGCAGAAAACGCCTCGTAAATGATCTCATGTTTCTGCCGATAGGAGAATGAAGTTTGTCGAGTTTGACCAGATTGTGGATTAATGCAGATACAACCTGGGGTGGGAGCCTGGGTGTGGCCCACACGGCTGGACTGGATTTAACATATCCAAAGATACTGGTTGAGGCAAAACCTGCAAAGAGTACCAGAGACAGAAAACAGTTCCCGACACTGCAGCTCCTTCAGCAACCACAGGTTCACCGGGGCTATTGATTATGGAGGCCAAATATAACGATCTTCTGCCCCTGACTCCCATCCTCCTTCGCTCCTGTTCTCCTGACCACTCCCTCATCCTCGTCCTCGTCCTCCTCCTCCTGTGCCTCCACGACTCTTCTCGAGGTCCCGAGCTCCTCCTCATCCTCCTCCTCCAGCGGCTCCAGAGGGTTTATCAGACCGTACAGGAAAGTGAAGAAACCGTTTAACCAATCAGAGCCGCCTTCCTCCACTTCTTCTAACCAATCCAGAACCTCGGACTCACCCTGACCATCGCCCTCACTGGTCAGGCCTACGCAAACAAGAGGAGGAAGGGGGAGGGATGGAGGTGTGGGTGGATGGAGGGGAGTTTGGGAGCAAAACGAGTGGAAGTGAAGGAGAGAAAGTGGGAAAAGAACCAATAATAAAAAAGGCAGAAAAAGAAAGATGGAATCAAATGGAGAAAAAACGATGGTGAAGAACAGAAGAGGAAAGAGAAGGAGGGAAAGAAACAAGAGGAGAAGGTAAGAGAAGTTTAAAGCGTAGGTTAGGCAGCAAGGGAACTACTCAGGATCTATCAGCAGAGAGTCCGACTGTCTGCACACGATCAACAGGTTGAACCTTCACTGTGATGGAGGAGGAAGGAGCTGGATTTAGTTTAGAAATCACAATAATGAAACCTGAGGTTGCTCATCGTGTGCAGACAGTCCAGGAATCAGACACAGAGAAAAGGAGAAACTGAAGCTTCTCATTCAGTTTCTAAACAGCCAGTACGTTCACTGTGTGTAAGTGTGTGATCAGCTGTAGTGGAAACACCTTCACCGAGCAGAGGTAGGACCAGTGTTTAGAGGTTATTGTTCTGCATCACAGCACAAAGTGTCTGGACTTACTATCAGGGTTCAGATGGACGCTGATTGACAACAGGTAACGGTTTGTTGGTAAAACCTCAGGCATCAGAAATTATCACGTGCAGACAGGGAAGGGACACGATCCAATACAGCTGTGTCCAACAGGTCAAATGTAGAACTGAACTACTTATTACTGCAGTTATCCAATAGACAATGAAGATGGAAAGGTGTCTCTTATTGTGAAAGGACACAGCTAAATGCTGGTAAATACACATTTATTATGGTGGACGGTGGACAAAGCAAGCATTGGTCAGCAGACATGAAGCCAGCAGAACTCCTCCAGATGTTTGACATCTTATACAGATGTGTGGCTCTACTACATCCATGTCTCCCTGAGCTCCTGTGGTTCAATACAAGGTCATTAAAGATACTGAGACAGGAGCGACTGCACATAGGAGAAATGGGAGGACACAAAGTGGGAGATCAGAAAAAGGATCAAAATAAAATAAAAGAGAAGAAGAGCGTATGTGTGGCAGCGTGCAGTGAAGTGGGGGAGAGGACAGAAGCAGTGTGTTGAAGTGGGGATGGTGGAGGAGACAAAGGCTGCAGGGGTGATGGGGTGGACGGGGTGATGGGACAGCTGGTTGGACAGAGCAGGACCGTCACCTGAGAACAAAATCACTTCAGCCGAGATGGATGTAAATACAACATCTAATGTTTCTCTTAAAGAACGGAGGTCGACTCGCACACAGTAACAGACCGTGCACCGGCTGACTGACCACTCTGGGTTTAACTGAGGACTCTGGTGTCTACTGGGCACAAAGTCTGAAGTGAAGCAAAAACAAATACACAAAACACTCAATAAATAAGAAAAAATATGGTAAAGAAGAAAAAAAACTATGGTTGAGAAAAGCCTGATTAAGAAATAAAAGGTTTCTGTCCACTCAAATGTTAGGAGGAGACTTTTATTATGAAATGGTTAAAGGTAGTGTTGAGTTGTATGAAGAGAATAATGTAACTTTAGTGTCGTGATTTACTCTGTTTCAAGCTTTAAAATGAGGCTTCATACTAAAATAATTTAATCTATCAAACAGAGGAAATGAGAGATAAAGGCCCTGGTCACCGTCTAAAGCTTTGTGATGCGTCAGAAACTACTGCACACTTTGTTGTGTGTGTTTGGACCTTTTAAAACATCTTATTCTTAGAATCACCAGACGCTGATCCTGTGTAAACCATGGGACCCTGAGGTGGACCACCCCACAGACCTGCCACCAGTCTGCCCACAGCTTCCACAGGGATCACTGTAGTGGTCCACGGTAAGGAGGACATTTGGGTGACTGAACTCCTCGGCTGCCCTGGATTACATAAGATGCTTTTCCCAGCGACTGATGTCCAGTCACTTTCCCCAGAGGTCGAAGATCCTCCGGGACGTTGTGCTTTTCACAGCAGGGTCTCGGCCCTGAGAGGATTCAGTTAATTAGAAATGATGGTGAAGAAGTTACTGGGTTCACTGGCTGTAAACTCTCCTGAGCTGCTCCATCCTGATTATCGTCAGTTCAACTACAACGCAACAAGTTTACAGTCTGGTTTAAAGAAATAAAAACGCTGTAGTGTACCCGACTAAGCTGCAACGATAAGCCTCACACAGAGCTCCTGAAGAGAAAGTACTATTACCCCGTTCAAGGAGGAGATCCAGGTTCCTTCAGAGGTTCCTGTAAAACCAGCTCCTGACAGTGAAGGACTTCATTAACTCCCTCCTGTGATCGCTGGTTTATTAAAGACCTACTACAAAGCACCTACCTTGTTACGTTTGGGCCTAAGCTTCAGGGAGCTTTAGGGATCTCAGACTAAATAAAACTTTAATACTCTTTCAATGTGGAGACACTCAAGGAGGCACAATGCTTATTCTGGATTACAACCCTTGAAGAAAACTCAGCTGTTCGATTGTCAACCATGCAAAAGAAACCCAAACGCCATTTTGTGTAATGGACAAACAGGAAACACACGACGTCAGCGTCCTGCAGAAACTCACCACTTCCCTCTGCAGGACACTGACAGCACACACTGACATTAGTGGTAAATCAGAGATGAATTAACTTGCCTAGCAGAACTTTAGCATCCTCGACATCAAAATCACCATCGCCGTCTGTATCGTATGCCACCAGTTTACCTACAGCGGCGACAGACACACACGTAGATTCAGGGTTTGTTATCACCGACGACACAGACACAATTAGACATGTACATGCTCCATTCAACTCAGACAGACAGTGAAGGACAGGTTCACACTTCTCAGAGTCTTTCAAACAACTCTACTGACAAACCCACATGAACATTCGCCGTCCAGGAGTCTAATGTCTGGACTGGTTGAAAGTCATGTGGGTTTTACTTTGAAAACATGTGAACCTATTCTTCCAGACAGACAGAGAGTTTATCACCAATAAATTGTACAGGGTGTTGAACTGTAACTCTACAATGTCAAAAACCACAGTGGGCTAAACATCCTGGGGAACTGCTACGAGGACGGGGGAGGACATGTGAGACAGAAGGATCAGGAGACTGTCCTACCAGCTGCTCTTTACCAGGCCTGGTCCTAACCAGTCAGTCTTTGTCGAGACAAGTCTACAGAATGGGCGATAAAGTGGTTGCACCAACTCAAGCTACATCTTAACAATGCTACATTAATGTACATTATAACGACAAAGTGTTTTTAGAAGCTGACGTGACATCATCATGTTGGTTGTTTGGAGCCAGAAGTGACCATATTTGGTTTGAAGGAGGAGTGAGGAGGTGGGTGACTGGACCAGAGCTGTCAATCAGACTAGCCCCGCCCCTAACTCCTCCCACCAGATCTCCGAGAAGAAGAGTTGACTTTATCTGATGACATCAGAATGACTTGTGGAGAAATGTATTGATGAATATTTCAGGATTGAAAATGAGGATTTTTGGATTGGAGTCAGTTGTAAGCAGAGTTTTTTGGAGCCAGCATCTAGTGGCTGTTGGTGGTATTGCACTTTGTTGCACTGCAATGGTTTAATTTTTCAGAGCTGGTTGCTCACGTTACTAAGGACCAACTCTTCACCAATCTCCCACCATCTTCAAGGTTTGTTTTCTGATTTGTGGAAAATACAGAAGATCAAAGGATATTTCACTGAGATTGAATTAATTATTTTAATAAAAGTCAGCAGAGGAATAACAAAGGGTATGAGTGAGTGAAATTAGTTTCTTTAAAACCTAATCTGTTGATTCTCTCTGAAAATGTCATTACACAGTCTACAGCGATATAACTGCTGATGTTTCTGGGCTCACCTGATTTTACTGATCTGTTCAGAGGTGAACACAGGCAGCGAACATATTACAAACACTAGTTAGTTTACAGTGTTAGCATCATGGATAAACTCGCTTTGTGTGGCCCTCTCCTTTCATTCATCCCTTGGTGCTGACACACTGATCAGTGGATTTCTGTCTGGTTTCAGTGTGAACAAGGTTGACCTGAACTATCAGACCTGTTACGACTGACTTGGATTAGGACCAGGTGTTAGTCCTGTTGGTACAACCGGCTCCTGAAGGTAAACAGGAAGTAGGAACTGTCAGCAGCTGGTTTTGCTTCAGTGTAACTAGCTCTTTGGACTGGTCTTATTAACTGGGTCACTGGGTAAACTACTGATAATTAGAACTGATTGGGACAGTAGAAAGAGGTTAGAGGAGTTATTTAAACAATAAAGTCGAAACCTGGATCTAAATGAAGACGATCTGTGTAGCAGATCCTTCACGTCTTCCCGAGCAGCTGGACAAGAAAGACGGTTTTTAACAGTTTCCTACATGAATTAGAAGATTTAAGGCAATATTCACAGAATAGGTGTCAGATTATTTTGTGAGACAAGCATTGAAATTCAATCCAAAATTAACAGCGCTCAAAATTGCTGCACAGAAATATTTCAAAAGCTTTTCTTTTGAATTTATTTTCTGTTCAGATTTGTGATTTCAACACATCAGAGCAACGACTTTGGAGACTTCTTTACCACAACAGGGAGCCCTGTGTACTTCACAGTATTTACCTGCCAAACCACCAGGCCTGACCCACCTGGAG
Organism: Pseudochromis fuscus; assembly: GCA_900323345.1. Taxonomy (NCBI): domain Eukaryota; kingdom Metazoa; phylum Chordata; class Actinopteri; family Pseudochromidae; genus Pseudochromis; species Pseudochromis fuscus. The sequence continues at coordinate 9,317 of OOFC01051167.1, forward strand.
AATGTATTGCCTTAAAGCTTTTATTCAGGGGAGGGTCTAAAGAAGTGAGGGAACTATCCAGAAAGCACAACTATGGTGACATAACACGACAACCATGTTAACAGTGGGTATAGGAGAAAAATGCCTTGAAATGTTGTTTTACCTTGCAAGGCCTCAGACAGGTTAATTTGTAAGCCCTTAGCCTTGTCTGCATGCAAAACACAAAACATACGTATTGAACAACAGCAAGATTAAAAACAGAACAGAGCAGATTGATAATTCACATGTTAACAGCAAATACAATCTACAGACAAGAGAGTTCCTCTATCATCAGGGTGCAGATTAGTGACAGAACAATGTGATTCAAGAAAACACACACATGCATTGATCTGATCATCTGTTAAAGGAGGATGGACCTCATGCAACAGACCAATGGCACAGCACTGACTACAGGAGTCTGCACTGAGTTAAATACATGGAGCTGATCACACATTTTAATTTTCCATCTAAAAAGCTAAAGTGATGGTAAACGGCAGCTCTGGCTGTCGTAGTCTGACGACATAATCAGGATGTGTAGCAGCACAACAGCAGTTTCAATAAACTAGTGAATTTCATCAAATTAAAACCAGAAGTCAGTTAAAAGTCGAGTCTAAAATGACTGGACCCCTAAATACAGGCCGAGGCAATAAATTACAGCTTCCAAATGTTTCACAATAAAAGTCCAGTTAAGTAATTAAAGGCTTCTCATTACAAGTAGTGGGCTTTTACTTTGAAATTTAAAGCAAGTGTTGAGTTTGAATAAACTTTACTGATGATCTCATTTGAAGAGTCAAAGCTTTGAACTGAAACACGACTCAAACTTCAACAGGTGAAATTAGAAATGAAGTCCTGCCTCTAATAGAGGCTGGATACCTTCTGCAGTGCAGCTAAATAAAGGCTGTAGAATTCAGGATGCTCTCCTCCGACACTTTCATCTTATCCACCACTGACTGTAAAGGTGTGTGCACATGTATTTGGTTTAAGGCATAAACAGGAGACAGAGGACTGAAGCAGACTCATGTTAGATTATTTACAGCTGCTGATCGATGGCGTTTATTTAGTCTCAAACTGACGGAGGCACCGGTGCGTGATACAAGAGTACAGAACAGTATCTGCAGGTGGGAAAACAACACTGAGCGCGCTCGCCACCGGCGCCAGCCCGACTCTCCGCTGTCAGCTTGTAAAGGTCTGAACACACGCAGCTGAGGACGGACGCCCACAACGTCTTTCTGCACGTCTGCAAAAGACAACTTGACACTGGGGGCGGGACAACAGGGCCGCTCATCTGATTGGTCAGTTTCAAATACTGATCTCTGATTGGCTGCTTGGTTTGATTGGAAACTTCCCTGACATGAAGGTGATTTTGTTTATTGTGTGCACCATAATACTGTAGCTAGAATATTAACTAAATATATGATGATAATAATCATTCAGTAAATGTTTACCTGTAACACCTCACATTACTGAAGCAGCAGTAACAGAGTATTACTGATGTTATAAGTATATATTACATTGATGTTTGTGCCCGTGGACACTGTTGTACGCGCTTGTATCGTACGTAGAGACTAAATAAACACCACAGTGATGTGTTAGTGCTCTGATGATGGGAAACGATGACTGAACTGGTTCTTGTTCAGGGTTGAAGTTCACTATAGGAACAGATGGCAGGTGTTACAACTGAACAGCTGATGACAAAAGCCAAACAAGTTGCTGCCACACCTCTCCAGCAAGGTACATGAGGTGAGATGAACACATTCAGCCAGATGAGTGTGTGTGTGGTCCAACTGGTACCCACCGAGGACTCCCTGGTAGTCGACCAGGTCGAAGTAGACCACAGCTACGGAGGTCCAGACACCGAGGAGGGCGAGCACGATGAACCAGGTGAAGAAGCTGCCGCCGCCGGACCCAGAGTCGGCCTTCTTCCCATTCTTACTGGCTGACTGGGCTTTGGTGCCATCTGGAAAGGAAACACAATCACATGATGTCACGTTGTGTGGATCTGACATTAATCTAAGTTATGCCTTTACCATTCAGGACACAGTAAATCACCAAATCAACCAAACCTGCAAACACTGATTTAAACCTGATAAAAATGTTGAGCTGCAGGATCCTAAGAAAAGCTTCTGACTGACAGGCACTGCAGCTACCTACTAACTACATCTTTAAGTCATGTCATTTCATTTTGGCACAATCTGAACATAAACCCCCGAGGTGCGAGTTCCTCCACACAGCTGCCTTTTAGTCAAACTGTGAGCTGCTCGCCAAGCAGCTATTACATAACCGCAGCATTATGGAGCTGAGGTGTTTTACTGGTCTTAGTTTGTTCAGCTCCAAGCGTCATGTGCACAGACAGGGACACGGATGCTGTGAAATGCTCCATTTTTAAAAGAGTGAATCTGAGCAGATCTGTTAGGACTCATCAGTCCTCTGCTGAATCTGCACTAATCCCTCAGAAGTGGCTGAAAGTGATGGAGGGGAGGGGATGGAAACAGAAAAAGAAACCCGAGAGGTTATTCTGGGAGTGTCAACGACAATCCTACAATGCATGATGGGAGAAAATAGTGGCAGAAAGAATGAACAGGTGGTGAAGTCCGCTACGTGGTGCTAGGTCAAACCTCTCACTCTCCAACACTGTGTGTGCACAGACAGGGAGTGTAAAAAAAAAAATACCCATCAACCCAGATGAAATGCACATAATGCTCTTAATGCCTCTGAGCTTTTAAAGAAGTCAGATGATGATAGATGTTGCAGCATCTATGTGTTGGTTCCTCAGCTCAGCACAGAGCAGACATCACAGCTTCATCTGGGAGTGGACATTAAAATACTGTCATGCACAACAGGTACTTCAAAGCTAAAGTACTTTAAGGACAACACAAACCTAACCATCTCTGAAGCCTCCTTTAGTCACATACCTCCAACAGAATACTTGCTTACAATACTGTGGTCCTAATAAAGATGGTTTACTGGCAGAGTAAACAACCAGTGCACCGAGATCTCAGATCCTGGATAGAAACCTTCAGGAGACCTCAGTCCTTCACGCTGTAACTACCCCACAGCCACCATGACCTCCACACCGCTCCGTCCTTCTCAGCTCTGCAGTACCGTTGGTTGCCCCCGAACAGGCACCTTCCTCACCTTGAGTCTCCCCAGCTATCACTGTGGGGATCGCCGTGACGACAGCAGGGGTGGAGGTCTCCACCAGGGTCGCCGGATCACCCATCCCGACCGTATGACGGCGGCCTGGCTCGCAAACTAACTGAGGCAAAGAGGTGAGCTGGTGTGGAGACGGCCTGCAGCTGAGGAAGAGGAGCAGCTCTGCCTCCTCCTCTACTGACTGCCTTTCTCTCTCCTGCTCCTCTGTCAGTCATCCTGGCTGTTTCCTCTGAGCCCGATATGGCTGTGGAGGTCATACACGGCTATTTATAGTGTTGTTAGAGCAGCTGGCCCTGACATACAGAGAAAGGGAAGAACACAGCCATCAACATCACTGCACGGCTCGTCGGACGCTGATGGCTTTGAAGGACCGTCTCCTTCCGCTGCCTGAACTGGAGGATTCAGACTCTTTAACCCGAGGAACAACAGAGCCTTCACTTCCTGTTTGCTGGTTCAACACGCTGGCAGATTCCTGTTTCAGGTGATTTGCTGGTAACATGTTCACCACTTTTTACCATTGGGCTCTAAAACCTGTCGCCCTCTTCAGGCAGTCAGAGGAATTATGCTGCGTTCCATTTGTCTCGGAAGTTGGAAGTCGGAGCTCGGAATGACGTCACATCCCAGTTGAATGCGTTACAGATACAAAGTCTGAAAAAAAGATGGCGGCGTCCATGGAAACTACCCTCGCGCTGGTTATGGCTGAATATAAACAGCTTGTACCGGTTTGTACCGGCTTCAGGAGCTAATGTTTTTAGCATTAGCACAGCCTTAGTTGCTTTCCAAAGTCCCATTTGTACAAAGTAATTACACTACAGATTAATGTCTGTATATAATGTGGATTAGTAC
>OOFC01051167.1:13353-30502 GCA_900323345.1 Pseudochromis fuscus
ATAGCAGCATTGCTAACAAAACACTTTCACGGGATCCCGACTTTAACAAACTCGGACCCCGACTTATTAACACGGAATTCCGAGAAACTAAGTCGGGATTTGTTTTTTGTTTTTTTTCTCTCACCCATTTTTCCCCATGTCCCTTTAGGGGCTCCGTAGTATGTACAGTTTGAGATGAAGAAAAAAATCTGATGGAGAAAAAAAAGTATCAGGTATCTGGTGTTATAATTTCCGGTTTACAGAAGAGGCTGAATGTCCTGGTTCACCTCAAAGTGACATCACCAGAGAAGTATCTTGTGCACAGGAGATACTGGTACTTTTATTTTCCCTCCATTGGATTTTTTTCCTTCATGTCTCTTTAGAGGCTTCATGTTCAAAATGATAATTTACTAGGATGTGTAGTATTAGAAAACAGTCATGACATGCACACTGTTGATTCTGTGTGGAGTTCAATTAGTGAGGTCATTCATTCTGTAGCAAAGGGGCGTGTCTTGTTCAGAAGTGGGCGTGTCTCCTGCATACGTGGGCATGTTTTGTACCAAAGTGAGTTTTCCCCTTGGGTTTTATGCTGCGTTCCATTTGTCTCGGAAGTTGGAAGTTGGAGCTCGGAATGACGTCACATCCCAGTTGAATGCGTTACAGATACAAAGTCAGAAAAAAAAGATGGCGGCGTCCATGGAAACTACCCTCGTGCAGGTTATGGCTGAATACTAACAGCTTGTACCAGTTTGTACCGGCTTCAGGAGCTAATGTTTTTAGCATTAGCACAGCCTTAGTTGCTTTCCAAAGTCCCATTTGTACAAAGTAATTACACTACAGATTAATGTCTGTATATAATGTGGATTAGTACGGATGATGTTGTGTGATATAAATGATCAAAACTGCGAATAAACACCATATTTCATGAGCTTTATTTACGGTTTACGCTTGCGGCCGCCATGTTGAAATCCACCTCGGGGCTGATCAGAAACGTCCAACATCCCAGTGGAAACTCCGACATGGAGCAGCGCTCCATTTGCAGTTTCCCAGTCAAATGGAACGCAGCATAACACAAACTGCTGACTCGTGCTTGTGATGCCAGTCGCTCTCCTCTTCTGCTGAGTGATGCATCGTTACCACGGCACTAGCACTGCACATCACCACAGTGAGAACACTGAGAAACAGTTCAAACCACAGACTGTACAGATGGACAGAGCTCACATGATGTCACCTGTTGGTTTGTGGACTCCTGATCCAGGAGTTTGGTATCTGAACGTGGCCATGCTGGTTGTTTGGAGCCAGAAGTGACCATATTTGGATATGAAGGGAGGAGTGAGGAGGCGGGTCTGACCCTTGAACCTGAGGACACTGTCCAATGAGGATGAGACTCGACGTCAACGCTACTCTCATTGGAGACCAGAGCTGTCAATCAGACTAGCCCCGCCTCTTACTCCTCCCACCAGAACACTGAGAGGAAGAGTTGACTTTATCTGATGACATCAGAATGACTTGTGGATCAGGATTGAAGATGAGGATTTTTGAATTGAAGTCAGTTGGACCCAGCATCTAGTGGCTACTGGTGGTATTACACTTTGTTGCACTGGCTTCACTTTGAATCCCCAGTTGCTTCTTTTATAAACAGTCTGGTTTTAACTGGAGCAGATGTTTCTTGGTTCGGCTGAGCCTTCATGTATGTGAAACAGTCCCACACCCCAGGTTTAGTATAAACCAAGAGATAAATTCAATCCAAAGAAACTGCAGGGGTGGACAGTCACAGGGAGGAACCAGTCAGATGGACGCGAGTGAGGGAGAATAATGAACTCCAGAAAAAGATCTGGGCAACAGTAGACACTCCTGTGGATGTGGAGTGAGGTGCTGCCCTGATCATCTGATAATTGTTTCCATGCACAGCTGCTCATCAATAATGCTAAAATGAATACATGCTAAAATGATTTTTAGCATGTTTTGACTTCACTAATATATTGATTGAACAGCAGAGTACTCTGTACAGTATTAATGAACTCCTAAAAACAGCACTGTGCCTGCAGACAACACAAACCTTTGTACAGCTGCAGCGCTCAGCAATGTTTCTGTGGCCTTGAGGCACTGACAACCCCACATACCTTCACTGGTTGTGTGGGGTTGAGCTCTGTAGGTGTCTGCTTCACACAAACCCAATCACACTAATGTGGAACTCCGTTCAAACCAGCAAAAGAAACCAGTTTGTCCTATTCAAACCTGCTGAGTCGGCCTTTTTTAAGGACTTCCACAGACAACATGATGTGACTGCATCACTTCAGCAGAATAAAACTGCAAAACTAAAAACCCTGATGTGTGTGTTTAGCAGATGTGCTGGAGAGCGTCATCAAACTGTCTGGTCTGCACCCAAATATAAAAAAATAAAAACAGCCTGTCGTCTGGAGTCGACCATACTGTATTCTCCAGCTTTCTACACAGTGAGCCACGTGGCTGAAACTCTAACCAGCGCGACAACATACTTAACACAGCAAGAAATTCTAGTTCAATTGTATTTGTAACTATGCACATTCATAAATCAGTGAACAGGACATTGAATAGGATGAAGGATCATTTGTTTCTCATCTGTACCCACCTGACACTTTTCACTTTCACAGTTCATTAAACCAAACAGTCAACAACTTACATATAACAAAGCTAAGTCACCTCAAAGTGAATACCACCTACACTGGTAGAAAATGACCAACCTGCTGCTGGATTAACCCTCACAGTAACACAATATGAACATGTCTGTAAAAAGATCCCAGCACACACACCAAAGAAAACCATGCATTAACATACCGCGTTGTTCCTCTATACACTCCATGTTCATAGGGGCAGCTCGCTCACACACACACACACACACACACAGTCTTCTCCAAACTAATGGAAACCTCCCTCTGCTGCCTCTGTACACATTGTTCAGTCTGAGCAGCTCCTCTTAAGTCTTATGTAAGTCCTGCTGTGCACCGCCTTCAAACTTACCTCTCTTCCCTTCAGGCTTCTAATGTGCATGTGTACACACACACACACACACACACGCAGGTTTTATTTATTTTCCAGCTCATTCTCTAACTTCTGCAGACAAAATGTCGACCTCTGACCCTTAACCCGACTTTTAATAACAGCCTCCCCCTAGAGGACCAACAGTTTCACCAGAGACAGACTGTTTATAGAAATGGACAAAGCAACCAGGTCTCAAAAATGAGGCCCAAGTAGAAGTGCAATTAAAAAAAAGTGCAATACTCCCAACAGCCACTGGAGGCTGGCTCCAAAACACACTGGCTCCAACTGAGATCAATTCAAAAATGGACATTTTTAATCCTATAATATTCAGTCAACACTTTATTTCCACAAGTGATTCTGATGTCATTATTTAAAGTCAACTCTTCTTCTCAGAGATCTGGTGGGAGGAGTTAGGGGCGGGGCTAGTCAGATGGCCAGGTGGTCACTCTGATAATCATTAAGTAAATATTAGGCTGAGAGAAGGGGAGGAGTTAGGGGCGGGGTTAGCTTGATCGACTGCTCTGGTGTCCAATGAGAGCAGCACTGAATTCCAGTCTCACACACACTAGACAGTGCCCTCGGGTTCAAAGGTTAAACCCGTCTAATCACTCCTCCCATCATATCCAAATATGGTCACTTCTGGCTCCAAACAACCAACATGGCCACGTTCAATTGCCGATCTCTTGGCTTCAAAACGGGAGTCCACAGACCACAAATGATGCTATGTTTAGAGTTTCCTGACATGTAGCAGGTCGGTGCATTTCATTAGAATCTGACACTCGGTCACGTGGAGGACCAACATCCAGCTGAGCATCCTCTTCATCCTGTGGTGCAGCGAGGACCTGACTGATTCCGGCCGTGGTCACATTCCAGTGACAGAGGCTGTGATCTATGCACGGCCAACAGGGCCGGAAACAAATCCCATGCTGCCCTGCCTTTGTTATGAGAAATCCCCCAGAACGTCAGTAGCATTAGCTCAGACTGTGTGATGAAGCTACACTCCAGCTAATTTAATGATATCACAAGCTTGAACCACACAAAGTGCTCAGTGGTTTCAGCAACAGCTCAAACTCGACTTACACCTGGACAGCCTGCAAGACAACTGTAACATCAGCATTATAATCTAAACTGTCTGATAAAGCAGTTGGAGGAATTGGAGGCAGCAAGAGCCGTGCAAAATACACATGGGAGCTACTGCAGCACAGGGATTAAAGGTTAACCCTTGATGTGACTATAGATGGCAGAGTTTAAATGAAACACGGTTGCAGTGGACAGTAAAGGATGAAATGTCAAATGGAGACAGATATGAGGACATGTGCTGCAATCTAAAACCAGAAACTAAGGCCAGTCCATACTCTAGTCCAGAAGGATTAATGAGAGTACTGCAAAGTTTTGTTTAAAACTCACTAAGAAAGATCAAGCAGCTCAGGATGGATCTGAACCTACTCCCAGATACTGAGCTGCCTGGTAACTTATTCACATCCGTTTGTAAAACCTGTTCAATCCAGTGTGCCGCCTCCCTTTATTGCAACACCAAAAATCATTACTATTTTTTTAAAAAGAGGGTTTAGTTATCACATCCAGTGCAGAGTCATAAAACGGTGTCATTGGATTTCATCACGATGCAGCTCCAGGCTACAACACACAGCACTGCACGTTCATGCAAGGTTGCACGGCAGTGTTTCTGTCTATGAGGTTTAGTTTGGAAAACACTCAAATGCAAAACGACACAACACAGCATCACACATCAGTCCCAGAGGAACAGACCAGGCTGTTACCCTTCGTCTCTGCACAGCTCAGCAACTCCCAGGACTTTGGAGGAGGAGGAGGAGGAGGAGCCCTGAGGGATCGTAATGTAGGCAAGTAAGAAGAACATATGACAAACAAGGAGAAGACAAATAGAAAGAAGTGGATGAAGTGCACAGACAAACACTGAAAGACACAGCCCAGCACATTTATAAAGATCCATGATCCAATTAACCACATGATGAGGTGTGAAACACCTGGCCAACAATCAACTGTTTACTATTTCGAGCCAAAATCAATAACCGATAAGCTACTATCAGTGTTCGATCATGTGATGTAACTTACAGAAATACAAAGTGCACAGGCCTGACTCCTTCAGGCGTGGGCTAGTTTGTTAGTTAACCCACCACTGCCTCCAGGAAACTTCACTTTGCTTTTTAGCAACACGAACAACGAGTTACAAACCCATGTTGTTCTGAGGAGGAACAGGAGGAGATCACAGTCGGCAGGGCTGGATATTTAGGTTGAACATTCACTGTGGTTTGGACCCTACAGAGTGTGTGACTAACATGGCTACAGTTGGATGCATTACACAACTAACACTCATGTAAACATTAATCGTTATAAACACATTGTAGTAACACATTGGACTGAAGAATCCATTAATAAATGAATGAAAGAATAAACGAATGACTGAATGAATGAATGAATGTATGAGGGCTTTATTCTCAATCCAAATGTCCATATGATCATTTAAAGCTCAGACTGCTTTCTGCATGCATCAGACCCTTTGTATGTGCAGCTCCTTTGTTACCCTATTGAACTATACATCCATGCACAGGGGCTGTGAGGGGGCGGGGTCAAGAAAAAGACCCGGAAAAAAAACTGAACATTTTGTTCCCTGGACTTTTCTAACCTTCACACTGCCCTTTGATTTTCTACGACGTGGAGCACTGTGCAGATCAGGCCACAATCATTTCAATTTAGGACAAAAACAAGCATTATGCAATAGTTTAAAGCTGTGCTGCATTTCTCTGCCCTCAGTTTTACATTCAGCTGCACACTGAGTGCAACAAAGAGCACAACCGTCATATTTTTAGGTGCTCCTGCAGTTCCCTGTGGTAGTGCTGCTGTTAGCATCATTAAGATGTGTGCGTGTGAGGGCTGCGTGTGCAGAGAACAGAGTGTACTCACAGCTGAACCACATGTGCCTCCTATAGTAGAATCAACATACACAACACAGACTCACTCCCATCTCTCCACAGCCACGTGTCAGCCTCACAGCGAGCACAGGAACTCATCAACTGTAAAACTCTGACAAATAATAACGAAAATCTGATTCATTGAACCTAGAAGGATGATTTATATTGTGTTTTCCCCCAATTACACTATCCAGGATCTGCCATACCATAAATCCTATATCGATTAATCACGTGACTATTTCAGGACTACGTGTTTTTTTATTGATTTAAGAGTCTTTCATTGGATACGTGCAACGCTGGATGAAGCTGTGTACAAAGAGCTGCGTCCTTATGTGTGTATATATATGTGCTGAGACCCCCGGGGAGCCACGTATAACCCCACCCACGGCTTCTCACACTGACACGTGAGCATTTAGCGGAGTGAGTGGTTTGGAGCTGGGGGCGGGGTGCCCACTGCACCCCGGGGGGCACGGTTACTACCGCTGGTACACGTCTCGGTCGAGGCCTTCATGTCTGGGTGACGTGTGGCGGCTGTAAACCCACGGGAGCAGGCGAACGTTATCTGTGCCGTGCAAAGCAGAGCTGCACGGTAATCCCAGGAGCTGGAGCCACCATGGCCGGTCACCCAGCCTGGATACACAGGCAGAGCCGGAGCCGCCATGGTCACCCAGCCTGCATGCACAGAGACAGAGCTGGAGCCGTAATGGCGTACTAATAATATGGAGCTATAACAGCGAGCTAAAGCTAAATGATAACTGTTTTCGACGCCATTTTCTGGAGCTAGCTAACCGTTGCTATGCACCCGTGAATGAAGCTTAGATTAACTTTCCTCGGGCCCGCAGTGAAAGCTGCGACGCATCACCCACTAAGCACCAGAGACAGAAACACACACGAACCTTTCGACTTGACGTGGACTTTAGCGTTTTTCTTTGAAGCCATGGCGAACAGCGGGAGGAGAACCGGACCGGACCGTGGGTCAATGTTTCCAGGAGTAAAAAGAAATCAAAATCTGTCGTCCTGCCTCATAAAACTCACAACCAAAGAAACCCCGTCCACTTTAGCACTGACGGCTCTCTCGTCCAATCACAGCCTCGTTACGCAAACATAGGCGGGGCTTGGAATTTTTCCAACCAATGGAATTCGGGAGGCGTTGGGGCTTATTCAACCGTGTGGATAGTCTTATCTTTGCCCCGCCCCCCTCGGTCCTCTGGAACGTGGCAAGATGGTAGATCCCGTGGCACCGAGTAGCTGCTCTGTCTGCACCATTTTACACTTTAAATCTGGGTTTTAGTCTCTCGGGAACGGTCTTAACCACAGACAACAGATTCTCAAACAGTTTATTTCACAGTTAAGCTGAATAAACCAGAATATGAGTGCAGTCAAATGTAATCCACTTTATTTAATCTGTATGTGAGCCTATGTACAGAAACAAGGAAAGTGACATTAAGACACTTTTCCCTGATTTTTTTTTCTGTATCGTGATCAATGAATGGTCTGCTACAAAGTTCAAATCAATCAACCTATATCTGCTGCTAAAGGACTCACTGGTTATTGTATTCCTGAGGCTGTCAGAGAGATTTTAATAAGTAAGATATATCTCTTCAGTCACATTGGTCACTAAAACTTTTATACTGCCCCCATCAAAATGCCAGGACTCTGTAACTGTAGTGTATCCCTGTTACTTTTTAAGTTACATGAACTGTGATGTTTAAGTTACATGAAGTTCTCTCTCCACATGTAGCAGCTCCCTTCTGGGGTGAGAGTCCACAGCCTCCTGTAGAGCACTGACCATCTGGTTATCTCACAGCCGTATCTCACAGTACTGACAGTTGTTCTCACCTATCGTTCGCATGATTGAGCAATTACACAGAGATCTGAACCCAGTCACTGTGAACTGTAGTGATGTGGGAGGAGGCAGTGATCTAATCACCTGAATGAATGAATGAATGAATGAATGAATGAATGAATGAATAGGAGAACTCTGCTGTAGGTAGAAGTATCAACTGAATGTGACATGAAACAAAGGAAACCAGAGTTTACTCAAAATATAAGTTTGATAATAGTACGTTAGACAAAAATAGCACCGAATACCAACTTCAACAGTCCCGAGCTGCTGGTAAGTGGTTGCAGCTGGACTCGACACACCCAGGCTGGTTACTGCAGCTAAGCTCAATCACTAAAACAGACCCTGTTCAGAAGCAGAGTAACATTCAAGTCAAATAGGCCCAGTGACAACTCCAAAGGTGAGTCACTCTTAAAGCAAAAGCGTTCAGACTGCTCTGTGCTGCCAGGTAGTTGCTGGTTTCTGCTCCTCACACTTTGTAATTCAAGTGATGAAATTAGATCAGACTTCACAGACAGAATCATCATTTCTCAGTGTTTACTATTATTTTACAGTCTGATCCCAGGGCAAGCTGTATTCTTCAAGGCTGCAACCATGGCGACCGGCCGTGCTATCACCTTCCACCGTGCGAACTGGTGCCCTGAGGCTGCGGTGAGACTCGGGGTCTTATCAGGATCACTCCCACCCGGGACACAGGGACTTCTGCTGTGTTTTCCTAATACCAGCTGCGAAGTGAGATGCTTGTGAACTGTGGAGGTCGTTGTGACACTGGACTTACCACACACATGCACACACATCACATGTTATACATGCTGACAACACACACACCATCCAACTGCCCTCTGATGCTTGTCAATGTTTGTCATGCAACTGTACGCTACATGTTTGCGAGTTTTTTTTTTGAATGACCAAAATCCTCCTCCTGTTTGGAGGAGGACTCTGGCAATTGTGTTTTTTTCCTCTTCTCTCCCATTGTTTTCCTCCCCTCCCCTCTTTCTCTTTCCCCCTCTCCGGTAAGATGGCGGCGCGACGACTGTTGCAGCGGCCCACTCACTGTACACAGGGGAACGTCAATGAGGCTTTTTACCTGGTTAAATAAAGGAATAATAAAAAAAAAAAAAAACGTAATTTGGTTTGTTGTTCTGCGGAATATTCAAATGACAATAAAGTATCTTGTATCTTGTATCTTGTATCTTGTATCTTGAATCCCACCAGTTATGAGAGGCAATTAATGCAGAGTTATTGAAAATGAAAGAATTTTGAGGTGCAACCTGAAACACAGCCAGAAATCTGTCAAAGAGCACAAACCTTCTCCAGGGTATAATGCAGCAGTACTGATGCTGTAGACTGAACCCTGCTGCCCTCTGGTGGTGAAATACCAACACCACCACGTTAAAACCTTCTCCCTTTATAAACTATCTTCTCATCATGCACAAAATGTTATAGTTTGTTCTTTGGCTGATAGCATCTCTCTCTGAGAAAAGCAACATCTGTTCATTAGTTCCTCTGTACACACTAACAAATGTTGGACTGTTTTAACCCTGAACTGGGCCAAATATTGGACTAATTCCTCGCTGGGTTAATCTAACCCAGGATGCTTTCATGTGGTGAATGAAGTACAGTAATAAAATCACAAAATACTGAGTGAAATCAAGCAAATATATGGATAAAAACAACAAAATAAGGAGTAAAAATAACAAGATATTGATTAAAAACAAGATTTTGGATAAAAAAACAATAACATTTGGAGTAAAAACAACAAAATAATGAGAAAGAATTACAAAATATTGAGTAAAAGCAACAATGTTGGGTAAAAATGACAAATTATCAAGTAAAAAACAAAAATGTTGAGTAATAATAACAAGATCTGGGGTAAAAAACAAAAACATATTGGGTGAATTCAACCAAATATTTCATAAAAACAACAACACATTGAGTAAAATAATAAATGTTAGTAGTTCTGGGTTAAGACAGCCCTACATGGTTCAGGTGTGATGATCCTCACAGACATAACCTCTGTGGCAGAAGTAGTAATATGACCTCAAACATAGTTTTCTGTGTAGTAACAGTAACTGCTTCACTACTACTGGTAACAACAGGGAAGGTGGGAGAGTGGTGATAGATCCTGGGAGGAGGTGGACTCACAGTGGGACCAGCAGACCCACTATCAGCCTGGTGGAGGTCAGGGTGGGTGCAAAGGTCAACAGCAGCAGGAGAGGTCTGCACAGTGAAGACAGGGCGTGGTACCAGGAACTGTACTGCTGCTGCACAAGGTGCCTGGGCTGAGCTTCGTTTTTCAAAGTCTAGACCAGCACCTTCAGAGGAGTCCGCCCTGAGACACGTTGGGATGTTTTAACCCAGAACTGAGTTAATATTGGACTAACTACATGCTGGACAAAGTTAACCCATGATGCACTGTTTTTAACCAACATTTGTAGTTTTTAAACAGATCTTATTGTTTTAACCCAAATGTAATTGTTGTTAATCCAACATTGTGAAGTTTTTTGAAGGTAAGAACAATAAAATACTGGGACCAACAGTAAGAACTACAAACTGTCGGGTAAAAACAGCCCGTCTAACTGAGTTACATTAACCCAGCCTCTGGTTGGTCCAACACTGACCCAGCTGTGGGTCCTCATCGGCCTGGGCTCCTGAATCAGCAGCCGGTCTCAGCTCTGCAGTCTTGTCCTGACTCAGAGACAGGGACAGACCAATGAGCAGCCGAGGACACTTCACAGGACACATCCCTGATTCGTCACTATGGAGACGACACCACCAGCCAGCTCTGTCACTTTATCTGTTATTTTCTGTAACTTCCTGTGCGTAAAGTCAATCTGAAGTGTCGTTTAAATGGTTAATAAATGTGTAAATGTATTTAAAATATTGAACTTGAACACAACAGTTTAGTTGATGACATAAGACAGATGGAGAAAGTGTAAATCTTACTTTAATGACAGATAAGTAGTAATAAATAAATTGTAAAACTTTATGTGACAATAACAAACAGTCTGCAAGTAAAACGTGGTTGAACACATAAACCCAGTTGCTCTGTGATGGGATGTGACCACAGTGCTCGGCGGCTCTCTGCCTCCCTCTGCTGACAGAACCGACACCCTCTCCCTCACAGCGGCTGTCTTCTCCCTCCACAGGTTTCTGACCATCGCTGCTGCTCACAGGTAGACATCAACTATGTGCTTCACAGTCCAGCATCAACAAGACGTCTGTGAATAAACCCGTAGCTCCTGGGTCGTGGGGTCGACACCGGCTGGTAATGGGAGAGAGGCGGGGTCCACCCTGGACAGGTCTTTTGACTGTGGGAGGAAACCAGAGCCCCTGCAGAAGACCCACCGGGCACAGGGAGATCGTACGAACCCCACGCAAAGGTTCGAGCTGAGATTTGAACCCAGAGCCTTCTTGCTGTGACAGGAGACAGCGCTGATCACTGCCCCACTGCTCTGATCAGATCCATGCAGCTTGTTACTGAAGAATCAACATTTACATATATAATTCTTCTGTTATTTCTGTGATTTTCTTATAATTTCGTTCATAGTTTTGACAAATCTAAATCTCTGCTGTCTGCACCACTGAGGAGGTTTCTAACGTCCCCTCTCCTCTAACCCTCATCCCACCACATCCCACAGTGTGCAGGTGGTTTTAAAGCTGTCTCTGAAGACATCAAACACAGCATATGCTCATTTAAAGATGTATGAACAGAGCGAGTGTCAAACTAAAAGACGTGTCTGGAACTTGACACGTTGTTACAAAGTTACTGACACTGACTGTTCTGCATCGTTACCGCGGCGACACAACACAGTGACCTCATTAACACACTGACATCATTCACAGCTTCAGTTCTTCATTTTATCTTTTTTATCATCTTTACTTTTCTGACTGTTTTTAATTGTTTTAGATATTTTAATTATTTTTTACTATTCTTGTGGTTGTTACTGTTTTATGCCTGGTGTTTGTTTTGTTGCCTCATATGTTTTGTAATAACGTCAGGGTTTGTTATGAAGCAATCTACTGCTTCATTGTAATGAGAGATAAGATAAAGATAGTTGAGCTGACTGCAAAGAGGTGGATCTCTTCTTCTTCTTCTTCTTCTTCTTCTTCTTCTTCTTCTGGAGGAAACAATAAATCAGTTTCATTCAGTCGCGTTGCTGCAGTTCTGCTGATGACAGGCAGGTGGTGCTGAGGAGCCTGTGTCAGACCGTAGAGCAGGTTACCTGATCAACCAGGCCCAACACGCTTTGAAAGAATACTTTACAAAGACGTGCAGAATGTAGGCGGGTCTGATTGGCCAGGCTATAGAGCAGGTGGATGAATTGGAGAAGTGTGGTAAACACGACGGTTCACACCTTTCAGCCGATGAACTCCCCGTCACTTTAACAGGGGGTGCTTTTATTTTGTAATGTACGGAAGCCCTAAAAGGACGTGGTTATCTATATTTCAAAAACGAGATAATTTCAGTGGTTTTCTCGAGATCTCAAGTTATTTTTCTCGTTATCTCGAGAAAACAAGAAGATATTTGTTAGTTTTTCCCCCTAAGATTATACGATACAGTATTTTGTTTTCTCGAGATAATTTTCTGGAGACTGCACCACAGTAACGTCAAATGATCATGACTCCTAACCACGATGAGCAAAAGCACAAACAGACAGAAATAACGAAAAACAAACAAATCTTTTCGTGTATAAAAAATTAAAATAAAAATAAAAAAACTCGAGATCTCAGAAAACCACTGAAATGATCTTGTTATCACGGGGAAACGGAGAAAATAAAAATATAGTTCACCATGTACTTTAAGGCTTCTGTACTTTAGGGTTTCCGTAGTAATAAACAAATTCGCGAAACAGTGTCTGGTAAGTGTGGGCGATACTGGGAATTTTAGTATCGATCTGATACCAAGTAATTACAGGGCTGGTATCACCGATACTGATACCGATACCAGTACTTTTTACTAGAACTGTCATGGTCATTGAATAACTTTGTGATATTTCCTGTAGTTTGTTGATGATAAAACACAGGACAAAGATTTCAGGCAAATAAATATGTTTCTTTTAATTATCTAACCACACAAAATGTTGATCATATTCAGCCATATTCATATTTCAGGTTTCACGTCTGTATTTCTGTTCCATTAATCACATGGTTTAACAGACACAAAGTTCAGGACTTCAGACTGATGATCAGCTGAGTGATCAGCTGATCGATGTGCACAGCTGTGTGCTCAGGCTGGATCAATGGATCCTGTTTATTGTTATTGTTTTAAAATTAGACAAAATTAATGATCTGAAGCGATTTTATTTCATATTTCAGTGAAACACAATGAGGATGAAAATAATTGATCGTGCTGCTGAAAGCGACCAGTCGATTGGTTGATTAGTGGGTGTGATTTTAGGGCAGCGGGATAATTTCACCTTCATCCAGCTTCAGCTTCAGTCTGTGTGCCGTGCTGAGTCAGTTCAGGTCAGGATTACTACACACATGTGGAAACTGATGTAACTTCTCCATCGTGACAATTTGTTTTAACCATGAAGTTACTGCATCGTTCAGACACCTGTGAGTAGATGTTTCTGCAGATCCACTGTGATCAGTCAGCTGTGATGCACAGGTGTAAGTGACAGACTGATATAAATGATGCATATACACAAACTTCAGGTTCATGAAATGTTTTATACAAAGATGATTAAATGTAAATATTTTCTACTTGGAAAAACTTGGCGTTGTTATAATTTATAGATTATGATGCTTTTAATTTACTGGTCCACCCCTGTGTGTGTGTGTGTGTGTGTGTGTGTTAAAGAGGAACAGGAGGCCTCAGGAACTGTTGATTAACTGGTACATTTCATCAGGACTCACTTGACTCACAGCAACACATGAAATCTCTTCACTCTGTAAAACTCACTCTGCTGAGCATCTCATATTGTTCTCAACAGTAAAACAACAACAACAAGTGTTGGACAAACACTAAACAGATAATCAACTGACTCACAGTCTGTAGCAAAGACTGGATGAACGTGTGAGGCCGATACAGAAGTGCAAAGAAAATGTAATACTCCTGACGACCACTAGATGCTGCCTCCAACTGACAGAACAAATTTCAATCCTGAAAAACTCAGTCAGTGCATTTTTTCCAGAAGGTGGGAGGAGTTAGGGGCGGGGCTAGTCTGAGTGACAGGTGAGATTTTTAATCTCAGGGACGTCCTGGAAAAATAAAGGTTGAATAAATAAAGAAATGTGTGATTAAAGAGATATTAGGCTGAAGGGGAGGAGCTAATCAAGTCAAGTCAAACTTTATTTAAACAGCACATTTAAAACAATGGGTGTTGATCAAAGAGCTGTTCAACTTAGAAACAGGAAATAAAATCTGCACAAGGAAAAGAAAAGAAAATGAGATAAAATAAATAAAACACCAAACTGTAAACATTTAAAAGCCAAAGACTAAAAATGTTTTTTTAAAGTGTAGTTGAGGGTCTGACATGGAGGCAGCAGGTCAGCTGACCTCCCAGCACCAGAGGGAGGAGGATCAATCAACAAGATACGAAGGTGCTGATCCAGGTAATGACTTCACAACAAACAGTCACAGTCAAACCGCGACGAGACAAAATCCTGAATCAGCTTCTGAAAGATGTTGTGGGAAGAAACAGTCCAAACAGCTGCACTGATGTGATCTGGGGCGGGGTTAGCTGGAGTGACAGCTCACAGTCCAACCAGGATCCAGTTACAAAGTACAGTCAGGGGACCTGCGAGGCCTGAGACCAGTCCTGACCTCCAGGTTGAAGGGTCAGACAGAAACACTGAACCGTTCAGTCTGTAGATCGACATCAACTCTTGTGTAATTTAGCCTCAAATATTTAAAGAAGCAAATGAAATTCATGAACACACATTTATTCAAAGTATTTGTCATAAAAATCCACAATTGATTATTTATTGATTAGACAAGATGTTGGTTAATTATCAAACCAAACTTTGTAAAATGCCAGAACCTTCATTTTACAGTAAATTGTCACAAATTTTGTTTTATCAAATATTTGTAGTTTTTAATTTTCTAAATAAATGAACAGTGTTAAACTTTAAAACAGTTCTAATATCTATTCTATACAAATAGAGAATAGTGTAATTGTGTGAAGGTTAATTGTGTAATTAATGTTTTTTTTCTTTTTATGGACATTTAATTCACACCAGTTTTTCCTGTGTTTGTATTTAATAAGAAAACATTGAAGTGAAGCAGCTGCAGACGTGTGAGTGTCTCTGTCGACACAATAAACCCAGTGACCACATCATCTTCCATCATCTCTCCAACCACCAACTTCTGCTTCAGGTTACACAGCAGCACCGTTCGTTTCAACACAACAACAACACAACAGGCCTGAGCTTCACCCCCAGAGGACAACAGCTCGTCCCTCTTCAGTCCTGAGCTCCACCTGTCAATCAGACTAGCCCCGCCCCTAACTCCTCCCCCCAGATCTCTGAGAAGAAGAGTTGACTTTATCTGATGACATCAGAATGACTTGTGGAGAAATGTATTGATGAATATTTCAGGACTGAAGATGAGGATGTTTGGATTGAAGTCAGTTGGAGTCAGAGTTCATCTGGATCGGCTCCCGTTGACTCCTGTGACCCAAGTGTGGAGAAAGCAGGCATAGAAAATCACTGATTGAGGTTTTTTAGAGCCAGCCTCTAGTGGCCGTCGGTGGTATTGCACTTTTTTGCCCTGAAGCACTGGCTTCATTTTGAGCCCCGGAGCCAGTAAACCTCCATGAACCGACCGAAGGCTCAGGACAGCTCGTGTTGTTGTGTTACCAGCCGCTCCCTGTGGACGTGTCTCAGCCTGAACCGGCCCCGTGGACCGGTCCACATGGGGCTGCAGCGCTGCAGGGCGGGAAGTGTTTACTGCAGCGAGCGGGGAGCTGATAGACATGTTGACCGAGCTGCTGACTCCGATCAAAGGTCTGAGCAGTGACTAGATATCACCTCTGAGTCACTGCACTGGACTGTGACCTGTTTGCAGTGACTGGTCCGTCTGTGTCTCCTCATGTGATCTGAAGCTAGAAAATAAGTAAGAGCAGTAATAAGTGAGAGCAGCTGTAAACAGTGTGAGCTGCAGATATTTCACTGTTAGTGGGTGTGAGTTCAGAGTGTAACAAACATTTGGTTTGTACAGTTACTGTCATCACTGCTGCCTGACTCTCGTCCAAGGTTATAATAGTTTTGAATTTTACATTAGTTTTTATTTTTATTTCGTTTTGACTTCACATCTCCAATTTCAGTTTAGTTTTAATTAGTTTTTTATCCATGTTTGCTAGTTTCGTTTCGTTTTTATTTTTTATATATTGCTTAGTTTTAGTTTAGTTTTTATTAGTTTTAGTGTTAGTTTTAGTTTTTTCTAATATGGTCTATTTTTCAGGGATGACATTAAAAAAGATAGGAATAAAGTACTGTGTAATGAAACCTCAGGAACACACACTCTTACAACATGTAGTTTATAGTAAATCAGCTGTTTTGCTTCTGATAGAGGCACTAGTGAAATTACCGTAATAACACCATATTCGGTGTAAAGTGCAACATCTCAGCTCTAAGAAACCATTGACATGTTTCTGATTGTGCAAACCGTGACATATTTACAGTAATCCAAAAACGCATAGCATTTTGGTTGGAGCATGTTGCAAACTTCTAAAGGCTGCTCATACAGTCACGTCGACAGACCTGTCTCACTGAACAGATCAGCCACTGCTTCCTCTCCCTTCTGGTGTTCTTGTGAATTTACTGACCAGCAGCTGTCAGGTCACCGCTGGAAGCACTGAACAAGTGTGTTTTGAAATGTTGTCTTGGGCTGCATGACGGTACCTGGCCAGGAGTTAATCCTGTTTCAGACGAGGAGCAGCGGGCATCTCCCTCACCGCTTCACTGTAAGCTAGGTTAGCCTCCTCATGAAAACTTTTTAATGGACTCTACGATTCGTGTGGTTTTTACCTTTCAGAAATGCGCCACATATTTCCCCACGTTCCACCTCAAGGACTCTGCGCCAATTGGCGCTTTCACTCTCGCTGCCGTGATGCAGGTGACGATGCGGAGTTAAACCCCCAGTCTGCAGCCGGGTGGACGGATTGACAGACACGTCACATGACATGCTTTGTCTCCTGCTCTCACTTCATAAAGACGAAAACTAAGGACTTTTTCTCTATGCTTTTAGTTACTTTTAGTTAGTTTTGTAAGGATGCTATTACAGTTTTAGTTAGTTATCGTTGTTTTAAAAAGCTTCGTTTTTATTTTTATTTCAGTTAACGAGAATGTTTTTTCATTTCTAGTTTTCGTTTTTTCGTTAGTTTTAGTTAACGATTATAACCTTGGTGCA